>VOPJ01011601.1:0-31493 GCA_014673585.1 Semibalanus balanoides
AAGGCCTTTGGAGCATCAACTGGACCTCATACATTTGGCTAGTGCGGCCAGAGACACAGCCAGACCTTCGACAAGGGGGCACGGCATCCCAAGGGGCCAACTCAGCAAAGGCCCCCGAAAAATATCGCGAAAATAAAAATATTCACGGATTTAGGCCACTATTTTTTGCAGGGCCCCAAAAAGTCGCAAAAAGGAACGTCGCCGACCATTTTTTAGTGAAGAAGTCGGTCCATTGGGGGGCACATGCACCCTGTGCCCCTGCTAGTGCCTCAGTGCACGAAATTGGGCTTGAGCCCACGGTGCTCTCTCACACTTTCACCGTATTTCGCCGGCCTGGCCAAATACAGCGATTTTTGGGTGGATGTACCTGGGGTACCCTGAAAATATTTTTCGTGATTAAAAAAATTGAAAATATGTAATATTAGAAATATAGTTGGTCAAATCCGGTGAATATTTTTTAGTGGGGTAGCCTTGTGCCCCCGACCGAAAATTGCCCCCTCCCTGAAACGAATCCTGGGTACGCCACTGATATATATATATATATATATATATTATTATATAATATATATATATATATATATATTATATATAATAAGTATATATATATATAATGTGTGTGTGTGTGTGTGTGTGTGTTGTGTGTGTGTGTGTGTGTGTAGGTGTGTATAGTTGGATAAGATGGTAATCCCGCCATTGGCTGGGGGCGAAAAACGCCCCTTCCGCTCAGGGATTTTCACAAAAGCTCACAAACGAACAGTGCTGTCAACGCGAAACTTCAAGTATCTTATCCTACATCAATTTGACGTCTTCAGTGAAAAATTGAAAATTGTGTTTTTTTTTCTCGAGTTATATCAAATTGAGTGACGTCACTACACACCACTTTGGACGCAAAGTATCAGCTAAGCTCTAACAGGCTGTTCAAGTAGACCGATTCCTTTAAGCGAAATGCAATTATCAAAAACGTCAAAAGATAGCAAATTGACAAGGGGATAGAAAATGGTTCCATTGTCTGATTTTTGATTTTATTTTGGATTTTAACCCCCCCAAAACAAAAACTATTATTTTTGGAGAAAAATGTCCTCAAAAATCAACATTTTTGAAAATATTCGAAAAAACGGAATATATGTTAAGAGAACCACATATGTTACAATTACCTAACACCGTATTTCAAAGCCAATATCTGCTATTTTTGAATCCACTGTTTGCTTCTCCATAAGTATGAATTACCTCATGACGTCATTTTTTGAAAATACGTTTTTGGGGGCTTTTTTCGACCAGATACATACAAATAAATTGGTAGCACTGTGTATTGCTGAGACAAAACTGGATTAGAAAAATGCATTTCGTATTTATATTTATTCATTTCCAATTTTGACCTTTTATGACCTGGATCTTAACCTTATATCGAGTCAGGTGTGCAAATGGCTGCTATAATCGAGTTGCATGTGTAAGATAACCCATAAAACATGTGTCGCATGATCTCTTGCCAATAGTGGCCTGATATGACCTGATCTTGACCTCGACCCTTCCTTACCATTTTACTTTTGCTTATACGGGAGACGCATCATACCTTTAAGAGCACTTTGTGCGATAATAGTCTCAAAATACGGCTTTGGATGGAAAGTATGGCCCAAAAACTCAAATAGCTAACATTTGATATTTGACCTGACTGTGACCTGACATATGATCTTATTTATAAAATTACCCGCACTCTGTAGAATGTTCTTATTAAGAGCTTTCGATTGCCGTCTTGCGCGTCTCTCTGCAAATATTGGTTCGGAAGATAACGAGGGGGCGACCCCCCCCCCCCCAGCCAACGGCGTTCGGCTGAGACCCCAGCCAATGCCGGGTTATGATAGTAGATGGTTTGAGATAAGTTTGATTTCCCAGCCAAGAATGTCTAGTGTTAGTGTGCTGAAAATAAAATTGGACTGCTAAGCAAACCTTCAAACCGAAACCTTCCAAACAGCTAGATTGGTAGACCTGTCAAGTCCGATTGCCAACACCCATCTACCAACGCTTGTCGCCTTTCACCGCGATGAATACATCTGAGGTCTCTCCGGACCAGGACTCTGCGTATGACTGTGACCCCACCACGGAGGACACGTCCCCTGCATGGTGTGGAGTCAACATCACGCTGCTGGACGCTCTGTCGGTGCCCGAGTCGTGTAGAGCAGCTGTGTCCGCCCTTCTGGCCAACTGCTCTACCACCGCTCCTGGCCTGCCCGTCTGCCCCGTCACCGACAGCGAACACCACGTGCGAGCCCTCTACGCAGGCAGCTTCATTCTCCTGGTCATCTGTATCCTGGTGGGATTCAGCTTCAACGCACTCTCGGCGTTGACGTTGCTGCGTACCCGCTGCCTGAAGACGCTCTGCAACCGCTTGGTGTTCATCTTCTGCTTGGTTGACACGGCCTTCTCGCTGCTTTTTCCCACCGTCCAGCTGGTCTCCTGGACAGTAAAGTACGGTGAAGAAGCACGCGCCGCCAAGCTCGCCTGGCTGGCGGAGCTCACGTGCGCGCTTCGTCGCTTTATGTTCGAGGTGTCAACGACCGCTCGCTTCAGCCTGGTGGTGTCGATCGCGCTGCTTCGTTACCTGGTGGTGTGTCGCGGTGTGAACCCGCCGCCGACCCCGCGCAACACTCTGCTAGCGACGCTGCCTGGGCTGGCGCTGGCTCTGGCGCGAACCATCAACAACCAGCTAACGCTGACGTCGTACTGCTCTCATGCGTACGCCGTGACAGACACTGGCTTCCTGATCTCGTCGCTTTCGTACGACCTCAACACCAATGTCTCCAGTTTGACGAACGGGTTCAGGTTCTTCACAACTGGCGGTGGCATTTTGATGATCGTCTTCTGCTATGGGTCCATCGCCGTCAAGACAATCAGCGCGAGGCTAAAGGTACGTCGTGCTATCGCGCGACAAAAAAACACCCTGACGCAGATGCGTGGCAACCGCATCGACGTCCAGTCCTCGTCTCGGAACGATGCTTCGGAAAGGTGCACAATGGCAAACCTCAGGTCAGAACCTTTGGTGGAGGGCAACAGCGCTCATAGTATCGAGCATGGTTCAGCCAGAGAGGGTGCTGCGTCTTCCATGCCACCGGTTGAGGAAGAACCCGCAGTTTATCAGCGGCCTGCCACGATGACTTTGAACTCAGTTCTTCTGCAACAGCAAGGTCATCTATCATCAGGAGTGCATTCGAAAAAAAATGAGCAGCCAGGAGGAAGGTCTATAGATAGCCACCAGTTATCAATCCCAAAAAGCACACCTGTAATGCCACATACATCCAACGAACGCACTGGAAACCCCTCACCATCTGGTTCTGACCTCAGTTGCGAGTCTCCAGCTCCACACTCTCCACCTCAACCAAACTCTGATCGACACCACAAGAAGCAGTCCCAGTTCGGGAAATTCCTCACCATCCCTGGCCACCGTGCCAGCTTCCAACAACGCAAAAGCCTAAAGCGGCGTCAGGACTCGACCCCACCGGTCGCTCAGACCGTGCCTCCCGTGCTGCGAGTCTCCACGGCCAACTACGACGTCATGACCTCTGTGACCCTACTGGTGCACCTGATGGTGTTCGTGCTGGCGTTCCTGCCCACGGTGCTGGCCATGTCCCTGCTCTTCGACCGGCGCGCCTGCTACCAGACTCCGCTTCAGCACTGGGTCCTCAGCTTCTGCTTCATCCTGCTGTTCCTGGTGCAGACGTCGCTGAACACGCCGCTGCTGCTGTTGTTCAGTAGCCAGTTCCGTGCGGCGCTCCGGACGCTCCTTCGCGACATCGCGGCCAAGTTTCGGTAGTGGGGACGATGATGCATTGGGTGCGCTGTGTGCTGTTTCAAATGGTCCGGTATTGGTTAAAGGGAATGGTGCACCTTGAGAAAAGTATGTGGAATGATGGAAAAGAGTGTCTTGACTACGGTTCGAACATTTTGTTTAGCAACAGCATGGTATAATTTGATAAATATTCATATTTCTGCATGTGACGTCACAATAACCTTGCGTCACCAAAATTAGTTGTGAAGTCTTATCAAAAAAGTATATTCTCGAGAATCAGAGTATGTAAACAGCACTATCAACCTCGTTCGTTCGCTGGGTAGCGTCTCGCGAGTAATATTGGTCGCGATTGAAAATGTGTGAGCGGTTGCACTATTGTCTTGTATGAGTGGCGTTCGAGTGGAGTTACGTGAATACATGCTAAAAAATGGGCATGGGCATAAATACATGTGGTATACCTACCCATACATGTGTTGATATGTGTGTTCATCGGTGTATGACTGTTGGATGTAAATACATGTGTGGAATGTGGATGTGCAGTGAATGCTGTGAATATTGAAGCTACCGGTACGAGCCACCCATCAAAAGGTATGCTTTTTTAAAGGGACTGTCCCACCTTAAAAAAATGTGTAAAATGTACGTCGTTTGTGGTGCAAAAAATGAAGTGAATGCTGCTGAACACGATTATGACATTTGTTTCTCACGAACAGTGCTCAAATTTCATAAAAAAATCAGTTTAATATTTTGGGGCCTGATGAAACGTCATATGAAGGAATTTTTGGGAAAAAAAACCTCAAACGCTGTTATAAGAGGACTAGTTGTATGGCTAATGGTATGGCCAAGAGGTAAAACAAGTCTGACTGTAATCAACATTAGCAAAGAGAGACTACGTGGACATCGGGCTTCACGGCCACCATTTATAAATACATTGAGGGCTGGCGATGTTACAGATTGCAAAATCAAAACTCGAATTTCTCTGTGATTCGACCTCAGTGGTTGTTTAAACTTATACCATACATAATTTCAATGCCAGCACGCAAATGGCTATCTCATCAAATTTATTTAAGGTGGAACAGTCCCTTTTAAAGGGAATATAGCACCTTTAAAACACTAGTTTTTAACGAGTATAGCCAGATTGTCCGGGTGTGGCTGAGAAGCCCAATCCGAAATTTTTCCCGTCCAAAGCGACCTAGTCTGAGTTTCCAAACCAAAAACCGTTGGTTCAATGTGGTTCATATTTCAAC
Organism: Semibalanus balanoides; assembly: GCA_014673585.1. Lineage (NCBI taxonomy): Eukaryota > Metazoa > Arthropoda > Thecostraca > Balanomorpha > Balanidae > Semibalanus > Semibalanus balanoides. The sequence continues at coordinate 5,026 of VOPJ01011601.1, forward strand.
AACGTCACAAAATCCCGTGACGTTTCGCATACGTCAATCAGTAGTTCTCCACTGTGATTGCCAACCCGCACGTTGCGCTTTTTATGAACGTCCGCCCCAGTATTTCAGTTACCTTGCGTCGCCCCGACCGCCACCGACGGTCCGGTCAGGCGCTCGGGCACACTAGTGGTTACGTATGCGTGCCCCACGTCCCTACCCGAAACCGAAGCGAGCGCCGGTCGACCCAGCCAGTCGCGGTTTCACCCTACCGGTGCACCATCGTGCGGTGCCGCACGCAGCTGTCACTGGGGCGCAAAGTTTGCCGTTCGATGCATCCTTGTGACGACTACAACTTCGCTTTGGTGACGCTAAGGATTGGTGTGATGTTCACATGTAAACATATTACTATTTTTCAAATTACAACAAATTCTGACTTTTTTCGCAAAAATGAATGCCAGGACCGTGATCAGGGCATTCTTCTTTATCATTCTACATACTTTTCCCAAGGTGCTACATTCCCTTTAAGACGAGTGTTGGTATTTTTTCCATTGGAAATCCAATGAAAATTGACAAAAGTTATTGTCAATATAATATTTCAGGCTAAGCGTCAACTGAATCTAAAAAACAAACATATACCAAATTTAATCGATATATTTCAAGGACAACAACCAGCCACCTGTAAAATGCGTCTTTGCACGTAGCATCCATTGGTAGTTTTCAATAAGAAATCGGTTCCAAATTGACAAATTTATTTATTTAAACCTGCAGTCTCATAATATTTCAGATCTGTCATGCTTGCCTTGGACCACAACAGCGGCACGGTCATAGAATCATAGGTAACGCGGAGACGAGCATTCAACATAGGGTCTTTATGAGGCAGGTCGCCAGCTGGTCATTCATAAACAGTCACAAGTTCAGCATGTTTGATATACTAGCCGTTTTCACGATGGATCATTTCGCGCGAAATGTTTTAAAACATCTTAAGATGTTTTGAAATGTTTTAGTATGGAAGTTTTAGTATACTTATTATTTCCTTAACCCTATTCCCTGCGGGGGGCAGATTCTGCCCCCCGGTAGTTTTTCGCCCGCCGCTTTCTGACGTTACGTCCTTCTTCTTGATAACTTTTCGGAACTTTTCCGTAAATAGGAGATCGCTGTGTTCTTGTGAAAATTTTTTGAAAAGATTGGCCCAGCAGAGGCGGCTCCAGGGCATGTTTTTGGGAGGTCGTTTCCGAATGCGGGGTGTGGGCGCATACTGTCCTTCGTAGTTTTGCGGTGGAATAAAAGCGTCAGAAGACTAAGTTGATGCTTTATACATCATACATAATTGGATTATACATATTTTAGGGCAGAGGCGAACTCAGGTACATGAAATGGGAGGCGATATTCTCCGTCAATTTAGGCCCAACTTTCAAAAATTAGCAAGATGATAAAAGGCGTTCCGCACATGGTGCCCCCTACGTTAGTTTACCTGAATCCGCCTATGCACAATTTGTTTCATTCAACAGATTACAGCAACAAAGCCTACATGTGACGTTCCCACGTCCCAAACACTAAGAAAAAGCACATATTTTTCATCAAAAATTCTCCTCCATTTTTATCCCTGAGTGCGCCTATGATTTTTTCGTTTTTTGTACTGTCTTCTTTCACACAGTGAAGAACATACATTTGGCAGCCTCAAAAACGTTTTGCATGAATCGGTCGCAATCACTTGGCCATCATGATCTTTCAAAAAACACTCCCAAATTTGTGTATTTTTGGCTCCTGGCCGCCTGCTTCGCTTCTGCTGGCTCATTTAGGGAGAAAAGCAATTTCTGGTCCAAAAAAGAAAAGATTTCGTCAACGACGAATCCGAATGGTGTTCGTCCCATGCAAATCAGTCGAGCGGTTCTAGAGATCTCTGGGGGGGGGCGGAATATGCCCCCCGCAGTTAAGCGTAATTCTGGCCGCCCGCAGGGAATATGGGTAACTAGTAACTTAAAAAGCGATTTTTGTCTTTGGAAATGTCTTCAGAATTTGTAAATATGTTTGGTAAGAAATAGTAATGGTTACAAATTTGGTTGGTGGTAAACTAGCAAGATAATTATGTATAGGTTAGCTGTGATGGTGATCTTCTACCCTACTGGCACATTCAGAAACATCTCGAACATATGGTCCTCGGGCTAACGCTATTGTCGCTCACAAAGTGAAACCTCCCCTTGACTCTATGGACTCTCCTCTAAGTTGAACGTTCTAAGCGCATTATTGCGCCACGCGAAGTGCAGACTGTGGGTCCATGAACGGGGGGCCCCCCTCTGCCAAGATTGAATTTAACTAAATATGGCGATATGCTTAACTGAACGAACGGACTTCCAGAACGTCAAGTATGTCTTTAAAAACGAAAATTTTTGTTATCATAATATTGTAAAGAGCTCATTTCATGTTTCCATAACTCTTGAATAATGATAATATCGCCTAAATCAGTACCTTTTTGGCTTGGAATATATCGTATACTAAAACTTTCATGCTAAAACATTTTAAAACATCTTTAGATGTTGTAAAACATTTCGCGCAAAATAATCCATCGTTAAAACGGCTACATGCAGCAATAAGTTACAACAGGCTTTTTACATAAAACATGCTCGTTTTAGTTTTGTTTAACAAAGTAAATTTTATTTCACAAAATTTCATAATTCGAGGTAAGATATGATGTGTGAAGCTTATGGGAGATCGGAGGCTGATCGGATGCCTACGGGAGATCGAATCGGATTAACCCGCGCCCCGGTGGGCCTTCAAGACAACTTCACCATGGGGGTCAAAATGACCCCCGTCTAACTTCAAAGCTAAAATGTCTAGAAAGATGCGGAAAAAATGTTAGCAGTTCTTAACATGAAAAGGCACATTTTAAATAACTTTTTAGCTCTGGTCAATATTGTGGTCACCAGTGGTCATCAAAGGTCAAATTTTCCAGTTTTAGGACTTCGCTTCAAACAATCCCCAAATATCTCGGAAACTATGGTAGCTAGGAACAAACGGAAATGAAACAATCGAAAGCTCTTGAAAAATGCAATCGACACAGATGTCCTAAAAACTTAGTTCAGGTCAATAGTTTAAGCTCCAGGTGTCATCAAAGGTAAAAAGGTGTCATTTTTGGTATAACTTGCTTTCCTAAATAGCTTTTCTCTAAGCAAAATAGAAATTAACTATGTTAACACCATCGTGTTTGTCTCGTCGAGGTGCTTTGAACCATATACATGGTAACCTCAACCTGGTAAGGTCAACTCCAAAATTTGACCTCTGGTCAAGGTTATTTGGTGATTCAGGTAGATCATGTTGCATATGGGGTGCCGCGGCAGAAAGAGACAAACACAGTGATGTCATCCGCTCGTCTCTATCTTTATTCTATCAATAGTTATAAGCAAATAATTGCTGATGACCGCAAATGACCTCAGATGACCATGCAGAGATCACTGAGCAACAATTGCACCTTAGTCATCAAGAATGAACTAAAATAACATGATTCTGAAAGAATCAGTATGATCTAATTTATTAAAGACGCGTACAATTTACAAAAGATGCTTTAGTTCAGACTTCAGACATCATATTAGATGAAGCTCCTTTATTATTCAGTGCTATTGATCCTTCAAAAATTATATGTGAAGTGCGAGAAGACGCTTTATGCTCGACTATACAGTATACGCTGTATCGTTGCATTGGTATGACAGCGTCACTCGAAGCTGCTGGTTTAGTTATAGAGACAACAGCTGGCGCTGTTTACCGGGATTCTGCTGGCTATATCACTGTCAGCCCTTCAACTGCAGTTTGTAACGTTGGCAGATCGATATTTGCTATTGGAGTTCTATCTAGAGCGCAACATCTGAGGCGGTAGGCCGTTGGGAGCACTCGCCGTGTTCCGAGACATAGTGGCATAGTAGTGGATAGAGTGGTGACATAGCGATGGACAGAACACGCCTTTACATAGCACCGTCAGGGAATCGAACCCCGACCTCTGACATAACATGGGCGTTATATAACCCCGCAGTTGCGGCGCCCTCAGGCACAAATCGTCATCATCATCATCATCACATAACAAAGCAAGCCGTGATCGTATCTCTGCGGAGCCTGCTGCCAATTTGGCAGACCGGCAGGCCGACAGTCGGTAGGTCACACCAGCTCAACAGTCGGTAGGTCACACCAGCTCAACAGTCGGTAGGTCACACCAGACTCAACAGTCGGTAGGTCACACAGCTCAACAGTCGGTAGGTCACACCAGCTCAACAGTCGGTAGGTCACACCAGCTCAACTCAGTCGGGTAGGTCACACCAGCTCAACAGTCGGTAGGTCACACCAGCTCAACAGTCGGTAGGTCACACCAGCTCAACAGCCGAGCCATGAAGATGCGTGACGGCGCGGGAAGACGTAGGCTCTATCCTCCGCGGTGTCGGCAGTCTGACAGCTCCGCGGCAGCTCCAGACGAACGGCCCCATTGGCATTGATCCCATCGTAGTGAGCTCGCGCTCCAGAGCGGAGCGCCGCGGAGCCAGCCGAGCAGCGTGGAGCGGCGCGGCGCGGCGTGCACCCCTCCCGGCCGAGCCGCACCCATCCCTCGCCTGTACACGCCTGACCGCGCCTGCCAACACAACACTGTATATTTGATGTGCCTCCGATCGCGAAACGCATTCGAATGCTCTCCCGACTGGGGCCGGCACTGTTTTGCGAGCGGCAGCCGGACGGCTGAGCAGGCGGTCGCTCGTAGCTCTCCGGAAAATGAAATTCTCGCCGAGAGTGAGTTGGGTGTTGCGAAGGAGTTCTTTAAGTTGTTGACGTGCTGCTGCTACAGGCTTTCGTTAGTCTTGTTGGAAACTTGTGTCGATTTGTAGGACTTGTTAATCGTGCCTTGAAATCGGATCAGAATGTTGAACAAATTAATTTGATGACGCAGCGGCTTTGGAGTCTTGAGACTTTGCTAAAATTGGTGTAAGTCACTAAACTCGACAAAAACAAAAACAGGACCTCGCGTAAAAAACGAGAACACATAAAAAATGCATGTAAAAACGACACTCTATTTGATTCAGTTCAAATATAGTATTTTCATCTACCTACGGGTTTTTCATAATGAATGTTACTTTTAAATCAGCCGTAGGAAGACCAAAAATATGATAAGGCACGTGGATTTTCAGATTGTATTGTTGCAAAAACGTTAAGGTTTTTATGCGTGCAAAAATTAATCCCCGCAAGAAATTATATACAAGAAGGTAATTGAAAAGTTATAGGCTCTTGCAATGTCGAGGCCAAAGACCACACGGCAAACCACTTCGTAATTTCTCAAAGCGAAGTGGACCAAGAGTATTCGACTATGGTCTCTCAGATATTGGTTCCGCTGAAAAGCGCCTGGACCATAGCTGCAGTGTACCGAAAGTTGCGTAGTCGCTTCAAGAAAAGAAAATGGCATGACATCAAAGGAGGTTCCGCCACCGGGGGGCAGTGTGGAGGGAAGACAATTAAATTGGGGAACTGTGCATTCTGAAGTAAATTATTTTCATTGCGCAACACCCATTGGCCGTAAGTTTTGAATCCCCAAAATGGGGGGAGACACGTTCCCCTCCTGTGGCGGAGCCCATTGCATATTGCACCACCATCAAGGTTGCGCTTTCCAGTGGGGCGCTGATCGAAAGGTTTTTCAATCAACAGCTCAGATCCCCCATCAAAGTTTTCAAGGTCGAACTGTAAAATCCGCTGACAGCTTGTTGAAAAATTCGCAGATGTTGGAACCATATCAAGCAGCCAAGAAAAGCTTCTCTGTCCTCAATATTGCCAAGTTGCTGGGCACATCCACGACAACCGTTTTATGGGTTTTTATGTGTGTTTTTTGTTAACCTTTTAATGGGTGGCGGTTATAAAAAAGTGTGTCAGATTATGTGAAAGAAGCTGGGCTGGGTGACTGCAAAACTTTCGGCGCACTGCAGCTACGCTATTCAAAGCACCATACTGAGAGGCAATCAAAACTTCCTTTTCGTTTGAAAATGGCGCNTCCCGACGAACAATTGCACGTTGGGTCACGTGACCTCCGGATACTCGTGCCACCCACCTGGCTTTTTCTTCCTGCAATGCCAGCTGCTGAACACACATTTTTCATCAGGTGGAGTTCACTCCGAGTGGACCATACTTGAACCAGACAGGATCTTCCGGTTTTCTCTGATGATTGACAGCCAAGTAGAATGGGCTGTTTGGGTCCAGTATAGCTGCAGGTCTAAGTTTCATAGCATGTTTTTTCATAGCATGAAGAAGTTTCATAGCATGTCTCGTCTTTTTACTTGGTGTCAATTGCGAAAGAACAGATGACATCATTTAGTTCTTTTTTGTTCATCTCCAACATGTTCTTGTGTTGTCCGTTGGAGTGGATATGGTCCTGCAGCTGTCGCACCCAGAACTCGATTTTTCGTGTTGTTTCTGTCGCTCTGGCTCCTTCAATGAAGTTCTTGATTTTGTCCTTAGCGGCCCCCAGTCAAGGCCATTGGCAGCTTCAGCTTTGGTGACGTCACCAAAGCGTGAAGTTTTATTTTTTCTCCCTTCACTAATGCTAACCCTATGGAAGGTACAGTAATTTCGGACAAAATTCAAACTCGATTAAACGATGAGTTAGAGGTGATACGAAACAAAATAAGCAAATCATACGAAAGCCACATCCCTCGTCTATCGATAACATGGTCCACTTTGCCTTTGGCTTGCATGAAAACATGTTAAATATGGTCTTATGTGAAAGGGTATTTCCCTAGAACGCGTACTCAGGGGGGGTTGATTTCCGCCACCCTCCCACCGAGGTTTTTAATGAATAGCAGAAAAACGACGTCACGCAGCGTCACTAAATTCGCCACAGCTGTTTAGGAACTGATTACACACATACTGTGGAACTCTTGACTTCGGGTCTTTTCAGGTCAGGTCACCAGGTCAAGTCAAGTGACCCCAAATCCAAACATGTTTGCGGTCGTGCAGCAACAAAAATATAGCGAAACTATTTGAAACTTCCTAGTAGATATCCAATGATAAGTACCTTACAATGTGTATATCTCAAATTTTGTAATATCGGTGACCCAAGGTCCAGGTAAGGCTTCGTGACCCTCCCATTATAAGTCAACGTGGGCAAAAATTGAAACACGACATAAAAATCCTAGAAAATCGCTAAATTTGACACAAGTATCATGGAATCATCACTCCTGTTCCAAATGCAAAGCCCCATGTCACCTTCTGTTCTTTTGGACCTCTACAAGGTGAACTCAGGTGACCCCAAAGTCAACGTATGGTTTTTTCTGCCAATAACTCTTTACCAAATCACGATAGGCTATGTGGTTTTCACCATTGTATTGGGCTTGTCGAGAAGAATCAACTCATTTAGAATTTGACCTTGACCTGACCTCAGGCTAGGTCAATTTTTGGATATTACCTAACTTGCTCATCAAATGTTTTTTATGATGCGTCTGGACAAGACATACACAACGGTGAAATCGGTTTTACTATATCGTTTATATATCAAAACTTATTTTGAAAAAGCCGATTCCGCGATTTTTAGAACGTTTCAAATTCAGTAGCTTCTGCTAAGTGATGCACAATATGACGTCATTTAAAAAAGATGCTTTGGTTATTTGTATACCTAAATTACCATGATTATTATTAACAATATTATTATGTATTTGGCTGAGACATATTATAACAAACTACTTAAAAAGAATAATTAAAGCATCCTAAATGGAATATGACGTCATTTGAAGAAAAAAATACAGTGAGTAATAAACTGCATGTCTCAAAAGCGCCAGATAGGCCTATGTAGAGCTGCTGCCATATGACCGTACCCTGTTGTCTAGTTATCCTGATCCTTAGTATCTTCATCTGAGCTACTATCACAAAAGCCATGGCATAAATCAAAGAATGGTTTCTCTCGTTTAAACATATGAAAGGCTCAGCAGTCAGCAGATGGCGACATACGGTAAATAGTCTTCAAACTCTGCTGTGTATGCAGATTATTTGTGATCTCGGCGTTTTTTTTTCAAAATTACTGCACTCGCTTCGCTCGTGCAGTAATTTCAAAACACGCCTCGATCACAAACATCTGCATACCAGCATCGTTCAGTAATGCTTATTACCGCTTTTTCATGAATGCGCTTTTAGATGGATTTCGTATTTTTTAGCACGTTTTCCCGCGTTTTAGAGAGGACGCTTTTTCGCGTTTTTCACGAGCACACTTTTTTCAATATCTGCATGCGAGTTAATTCGACGACAGTGAGATCAGGTTTATTGCGCCGTCAAGACGGAAACGAAATTAGACCGTTTTTAATTAGCCCGTCATGGATCCTGATCGGCCGCGGCTGTTACGACTGTTGCTGCTGTGGCGGCGCAGACAGCAGGAACAGCGCAACAAGAGAGCGTGCTGGGTGCGCCCAATCCTGCTTCGGCGGGACCAGACCGGGGAGTACCACACGCTCGTACGGGAGATGCGAGAGTCGGACCCGGCCTCCCACCAGCGCTACTTTCGGATGTCGGTCGATGAGTTCGACGAGCTGCTGGCGTTCATCTCCGACAGGATCCGCAAGCAGTACACGGAAATGCGTGATCCCATCTCGCCCGGAGAGCGCCTGGCCGCCACTCTACGGTTCCTCTCTGCTGGTGGCTCCATGAAGTCGGTGGCAGAATCATACCGCATCGGCTACGCCACCATCAGGAAGATCATCCGAGAGGTGTGTGCCGCCATCTGGTCGGACCTGGGACCAAACTTCATGGCCTTGCCAACGCCAGCTGAGTGGCGTCAGCGCGCTCGTGACTTTAACGAGGTGTGGCAGTTCCCCAACTGTTGCGGAGCCATAGACGGCAAGCATGTGCAGATGGAAAAGCCAGCCAACAGCGGTTCCATCAACTACAACTACAAGGGATATTGTAGCATAGTGCTGATGGCCGTTGTCGATGCCCAGTACCGCTTCTCCTACATCAGCGTCGGCGGCAACGGACAGGAGAGCGACGGTGGAGTGTGGGCGGCTTGTGACCTGGGCGTCATGCTGGAACGCCAACTCCAAGGCGGCCAAGCAGTCCTACCTGGACCAGAGCCGCTGCCCGGAACAGACGTCCCGCTGCCACACGTGCTCATCGGGGACGAGGCTTTCCCTCCTTCTCCCTCTAGCTTTCCGGGTGCCTCGTTCCCGGGCACCCGTCTGACCAACAATGAACGCCGTGTCGCCAACTACCGGATGTGCCGCGCTCGGTTGACCTCCGAGAACACCTTTGGTATTCTCGCGCAGCGCGGAGGGATTTACCGTGGCGCCATTGGATGCAGCGTGGAGACGACCCGGTTGCTCGTGCAGGCCACGTGCGTCCTGCACATCTTTCTGCGCAACAAGGACCTGCAACGGCAGCAGGCACGACCCGGCTGCTACAGCTACCTGGGGACGGAGGAGCGTGGTGAGGTGGCCGGCCTGGCCGACATCCGCGACCTGGGGGAGGCGCGCAACTACACCAGACGGGCGGCTGAGGTGCGTGACGCCTTCGTCACATACTTTAACGGTGTGGGCAGCGTGCCGTGGCAGCAGTCCCGAGTGGACCGGGCGGCCGGCTGCTAGATCGCGCCGCGCCGCACCGAGCGGACGTAACTGGACTAGGTGGACGGCCGGCCGTAGGAGAGAGGGGCGAAATGGAATACAGGGCAGGTTGATACAGTGGCAAGTATCTTCGAAACGACACTAACAAGAGTCAGGATAATAGTCTAGTTTGGAGCGTTGCCAATGGAATCTCCCTTTTCTGACCAGCACGCGGCGCGTATCGTGGCGATTTGGTAGCCACAGGGTACGTCCCATTGATTTTAGCGCAATGTAAGTCTAATTTTGGTATGATAAGTGTTCATTTTTTTCCTCTTATGTCGCTGATGCGTTTGTTTCACTGATCGACGACTTTTTCGTTCATTTCTCACAGATATGTCAAAGTTTGGAACAAACAGATGGCAACTTTTGACAAAAATCTTAGTTTTTTCACCCGATGTCGTTCCAAAACAGACCGGGGGTAGTAGTTGTGGACAGGGTATCAACCTGCCCCAGGCGAATTACTTGCTATTATCTCGATGGTCACAATGCCGTATGGCAAAAGTTCAACAATCTAAATACCGTGTAAATGTCTTACATTTTGGCCTTGCTTGCGCTTGCACTGATGCTGATGAAGCGACAAGAAGATTATGTGTGCGAGTTTGGTATATAAAAGTGTGAAACCTCATTTTTGGCTAACTGCAAATCGTGTTTTTGTAAGCTTCGTTGATGGAGACTCCTTTGAGTTGTAAGGGAGATAAGTTTTTACTTCTTTTCTTCGCATTGTTTGATGCTGTGAATTTTGAAGTGCCTGTGTATCTAAAATATGCCAATGGTGACGATGTCAACTGTCCGGGTAATGAATAAAAACATGTTAAGTTCGTCTACTTGACATTGCTGCGAAAAGTGAGATTTAAGACCACACATCTGTCTGGATTGCAGAGATGGCTTACCTTAATAGTATGACGTGGTATGAGCAAATACACCCTGGATTATTTTTAAGCTGAGATAGCCAGATTTCGGGCTGTCTGAAGAAAGCCCAAAATCCGAAATTTTTCCCTCAAAGCGACCTAGTTGCTGATTCGTTCAAACGCAAATACCGTGGTCAATGTGGTCATTATTTCGACAGTCACAAATCCTGTGAACGTTTCGCATACGTCATCAGTAGTTTACTCCGACTGTGATTGCACCGCACTTTCGCTTTTTGAATCCGTTCCGCCCAGTATTTCAAGTTACCCCTTGCGTCCGCCCCGACTCGCCCACCGACGGTCCGGTCAGGCGCTTCGCACACGTAAGTGGGTTCGTATGCGTCGCCCCACGTCCCTTCCAGCGGATGCGTAGCGCGGTCGACCCCAGCAGTCGCGTTGTCACGCCTACCGGTCACCCATTCGGTGCCTGTGGCCGGCACAGCAGCTGTCCACTGGCGGGCGCAAAAGTTTGCCGTTTCATGCCCTCTCTTTGTTGACGACACAACTCCTTTTGGGTGAACGCAAGATTGGTGTGACGTCACATGCAACATATACTATTTTTCAAAATGGACAACAAAATTCTGCTTTTTTCGCAAAAATGAATGCCAGGACCGTATATCGGGCATTTTCTCCATCATTCTTTAAATACTTTTCCAAGGTGCCTATATTCCCTTTAATAGTAATGACGTGGTATTGAGCATACAGCCCTGGATTAATTTCACATTGTACGCTCTTTTTGGCATGTCAGTTCCCCGCTCACCGTTTCGACTATACCCGGCTAGTGGGGTAATTTGAAATTTGACATGTTCCGAACTTTGCCGATATTCCATTTATTATAATTGTGATCAGAAAATAACCACATGAGGGTTGGCAAGAAATTAAACGAGCTTTTGTGTCGTACCCACCTCCAATGCAGTCAATTATGCTTTTACGAATAACAGGCCGAGTCTAAAAAGTTGCTCAACTAGCCCCTCTCGTCCTAAATGACCATGAATCGCGCCGCCGCCGGCGTCTTCAAGGTGGCAGAGCCAGTGGAGAAACGTGCTGCGGCGGACAGCTGCAACCAGGGCCGGTTTGAGGTGTTCGTTTTCACGTTGGCTTTGTCGTGAATGTCCCTGGATGCCTTCAAATACAATTGACCTGCACGTTGTGGTCGTCTATTACGACATGCACAGCCACAGATAACATGGTAACTGGATTGGACACTCAATTTTTGGCCTCTTATTGCAGAGCCGAAATTTGAAACGAAGCTGTTTAGCTGATACACTTATGTCTTCGCTCGTGCAAATGCAAGTCCAGCACCGTCATTCACTGCTGTGCTTAGCAATAGGAGGCCGAAAATTTAGTGTCCAATCCTGGTATCATGTTATCTGTGGCACAGCCTATTGAGCCTGACAGCTGGCTGGCGCCAAATCACTACTTCTATGCCAGCGAGCGGGGTTCGATTCCCGACGAGCCCTTGTATAAAGTAGAGTTTGGCCGCCACTTCAATCACCACACCCGGAGAAACAGACACACAATGAGCCATTTGACATGTATTGCGAGAGACGCAACTCATCAATGCATAACTCAGGAACAAAGGCAAAGTCCGGAAAAGGACCGACAAAAGCAACACATAACACAATATAACACTGTCAACACACAATATAACACACTGTCCGACCGCGCCTTGTCCGAATGAAGTTGCTCGTGCGCCACGGACGACGCGCGCCACGGATTTTTTTTTTTTTTTGCAGCCATAGCAGGGAGCAGACTGGCCCGCCGACGTGTATGTTCGCGCGCGTGCGTGCGTGCGTGTGTGTGTGTGTGTGTGTGTGCGAGCGCGCGTGTGTGTGTGTTTACGAGCGCGTGTGCGTGTTCGTGAATGGTGCCCAATTTACTCGTTTAAGATGTTAACGATCGTGGTGCGCAGCCGCTTGGCAGTGGCCGCATCATGGGAGTTAAGCTCAGAGGCCACGTAGGCGGCGAATGTGGTGTTGGGATCCTTTGATGCTGCACGCCCATGGCCCAGTTCCTCGAGGATGCGCTCATCCACTGATTGGTTAGACCCTGCGCGGCGTTTTCTTTGAGGAGTGCGCTCGTGTGTCTGTGTCTGTGTCTGTGGCTGATGCTGTGTCTGTGGCTGATGCTGTGTCTGTTGCTGTTGCTGCATCTCCTGCTGCTGGGTGTCGGCGGGGTCCACAAACTGAGTCTCCGACATATCCGACATATGCGTCACGAAGTCCTCCATCGAATCAAATACCAGCGGTGGTGAGGATGGTCCAGGTTCTTGGGATTCGGTCGGGACAGGCGGAAGAGGCAGGACAGGCCTCGGCTGAGGAGCCAGGAACTGGGCAGAAGAGACGTTTCTGAAACGTGCAACAAAAACAGATAAAGGATGTATAATATCAATCACGCGAAATCATCCCACTACCATGAGCGATCTCATCCCATGTCATGAAAGCTGTATCCAAAGGCAGATGAATAGGTACGCAATAAACATCAAAGTCCGGTTTACCGGCGGGTGTACGCGTTGCAGGAACAGGAATGGTGAGGTGCGCGTATTTCTAATGTTGCATGGGGCTCGGCCATTCCTACCCGACAATTCCCTCAAATGTGACGAAATGCCAGTCTTTACGCCGTAGGAATTTGTTTCGGTTAAGAGAAAAGGTGTATTGAATCGTCAAAGATATTTTAATCCTATTAGTGGCTCCTGGCTACCCCTGTTAGTGGCAGAGGGGGGGGGGTGTTTTCGCCCACCAGAGATCTCGAGATCTATCAGTCCTATTTTCACACATCAATCATAGATAGTTCTGTTTTGCATGTCGTACTTCATCATAGGAATATCCAGGATCCGAATTGGGGGAGGCACAATACCTTTTGATAGGAAAATTTCCAACTATTAATTTCATAATACTAACTAGTTAACAGTTAACAGTTACATATTTTATAATACTAACTAATTAACAGAGCTTATTCCACTTGCAACTTAAATTCACATTGGATATTCCACTTTTAACCCTACCTGGACTCGTCTATTATCAAATAATGTTTCATGAAAGACCCTCTTGTTCGTGTTATGTCAGTAAAATGCAGCATGTTATATGTCATTGCAGGTCCATGAATATCAGTTTCCTTGCAATGATATGACCACTTTTTCAATTTGAGCGAGCCTCGGCACAAAATACTTCATTCCCTCTCCCTGCCTCATATGTGCTTATACACAGACCACTATATATATGGACTGTTCACTGATTTTGCTGACTGCCATTAGGGCCGAGCTAATGATTGAATAACGGAGATGTATTGTTTCACCACTTAGTGAGTCAGGAACTCCAGGTATAATATTTCCAGAGATCGGCCTGATGAGCATTAAGTACCAGCCTTACCTGTTTGTGCAACAGATGCACATTATGTCACAATGGTGCCTACTGCACAGTTGAGTGCTGTTACCTGGTACCCTTTTTGAGGGATGCACGGGAGGTCTCTACTCAGAATCTCGTTACGGTGAATCTGCCGCCCGTTTCAATCCTAGACAGTCATGTAAAAGGCACCAGTGCACCAAGCTGTTTGATTGGTGCTAAATTAATTGGTGCACATCGCTATTTTGTGACAAGCTCGTGCATTTTAGGTACTCAAGGCAACGCTTAGTAAATTCATGCAGACAGAAGCTTTACATTATAACAAATAGTCATGAAAAGTTTTAACTCCTTATAATCAAACCCCAAATTTTTGTCATGATAAATGCAAAATCAAGGGAAATGCAAACTGTTTAATCGTTATAGTTATTTCAGGCTTTGAACTGAAACATGTTATTTGCCTGGATTCGAGACATTTCATCCTTGGCAAATATCCACAGTCAACACTTGAGTTAAACTTCTTTGCATTATATCTGAAATAACCTAACTCATAATGAGCTTATGACGAAATTAACTCACATGGAAATAATGTGGCCTATAATAATTTAAATATTTATAATAATAATAATAATAATAATTTGACTAAGTGGTCTAGTTGCAGGCTGTTTGTTGAATGTAAAAAAAGGTTCTGATGAACGTGATACACACTAATTTGTATACGACATTTTGCGAAATATTTGTATGTAAAAGCTAAATATTTCTGAAGCATAGAAATAATACAAACCATAGCCTCATATGACTAAATATATTGTGATAAAATAGACAACAGTTTCGGGCGTAGCCCATCATCGGGTCATATTTCTGAAGCATTTGATGTTGTGACGTCAGATGGCAATAGTGAACCGCTGGCCACCGGAATAGCATGGCGTTTCCCATGACAAATACAAATGGGTAAGCGTTTTCCTCTGATTTACCTTTGACACCAAACAGCTTCATTAACGAAGCGAGCGCGAAGCGCGGAGCCGGTCCTCATTGAATACTCGGATTTTATATCAACATATAAGCGGCCGCGCCGACCCGGCCGGGCCCGGCCCGGCCGGCCAGACCGCGACGCTGTCCAGAAGCTAATATCTTTTGAACCCGCATCCGATTGGACAAGCGGTCTTCCGCCCATATGATAGCCCCCATGCAATGACATTATGAATTATTCACATGTTTTGTCTCATTGATGGTCACATGGCGCGTGACACGTGCCGACGTCAGGGGTGTCAGAAGTATTATCCTGCTGTAGCTGAGAAAAACGGCTGGACCTTAAAGCTAAAATTTAGTTGAGGCTGAGAACCACACCCACTGGCATGTTGCACAGGTCAATCTCTGGGTCACACTGCCACGTGCGCACGTGCACCCCTGTTCCGTCCACAAAAATTACCTACAAAACATCGTTGCAATAACGGACCTAATATCTCGGCAACCAAAAGTAGCAAAGACACGGGTCAAACACAGATGCGTAGAAGACACGATCCGACCGCATATGCACTCATGTGTCGTCATCGGCGCGTGGTACGTGGCCAACGTTACTGGCTATATAAGCGCAAATTCATAGTTTTTATGACGTCCCTCACAATTTAAATCATGCCCGTACTTGGGAACGTGAAGCGAGAAACAACACCAATCTGGTAGACCAATGGTACCGTCCTCTAAAATGCATGCAAAAATTGAGCTCTTAAAAATGCAGTTTTCACTGTTAAAATCTGCCTGTAATGATTGTTTATTGACGATTTTATTAATATTTTCTTCATTACACCGCCGTAGCTTCAAACCAAAGGTGGCGCTTAAAGCGATAAAAATGATGCAGCTGTAAAGCGCAATTCAGTCCATCTAATACCCACCCAATGAATTTTTTTGCTTCAAACATGAAGCTATAATTGCAAACTTAAAATACGCTAGCTAAAACCTATTTACGTTCAAAGTAATCGATTTAGTTCGGATCTATTTGCGACGGCAAAACACTAACATAACGAAAAAAAAACATGCTTTGCACAAAACGAACCCTCCGTTGGGCGGGTGATAATTGATGCGGATTTATTCGGACTCGCTCGTCCTTCGCCGTTTAAGGCGTCTTACTGGTATTTTAGTTGCGATTTATCCTGTGTATATTAAAAAAGCGCCATCTGAATACCCTCTACAGCACATGGTTCGAGATCAGACTTGTGATTGATTCAAATTTGTATAATGATTCAGTCATGATTCACCGGCAAACATGAATGATTCAAATATGATTAAATCACTCAACATAACCGCTGGTGAATGATTCACAGTAATTCACGGGCTAACGTGAATCAATCATGAATAATTCATTCAATGAATCATTCATGAATGATTCAATCACAATAATTAGCAATGCGGAAGTGCAAATAACAGTGCATATATATTCGAAATGAGGGTGTTTACAGACCAAATGAAGGTGCTCACTGTGATCTTGACATGTGTTGACTCGGTCACATTCCCCATTATGAGTGTTGGCTATCGTTTGTATAGTTTCTGCTGTCCCTCTTGACCCGCGCACCGCAGGGGGTTCGCGCCGAACATGAACTGCAGGGGGGTTGATTTCCGCCCCCCCCCGTGAGATCTCGAAAACTACGCAACGTAGCGACAAGCGGAAAACGGCATCTATGATAGCTTCTGAACAAGCTCTATCGAAGTAATTTCAGTTCTTTTTCTGGATAAGGTCCACACTTGAGGTCACCAGTGGTCACGCAAAGGTCAGATTTTCCGGTTTAGGCTCTTTTCCAGAAACCCCCGATTATATCGGAAACTATGATAGCTAGGAGCAAATGATTAAAAGAAGCAATAGATAGCTATTTAAATTTGCAATCGCAAGTATGTCCTCAAACTTGAGCTCAGATAAATAGTTTAGGCTCCAGAGGTCATGAAAGGTCAAAAAGGCTATTTTTAGTAAAACAGTTTTTCGTGAATAGCATTTCACCTAACAAAAGATTAGGGAAATAATTTTGAGCCCATCGTGTTTGTCCTGCATTCGAGCGCTTTGAATAATTACAAGGTCAAATTTTGACCTCAGGTCAAAGGTCATTCTGGGTGACGGCAGGTGGTCATATTGCATATGGGGCAATGCGGCAAACGAGACAAACACAGTGGTGGTACAACTGTCGTCTGCCATCTCTTTCCTATCGAAGTTATCAGCAAATCATTGCTGATCGACCTCAGATGACTCAGATGGACCTTGTACGAGATCCTATGAGAAACAATGCACCTAGGTATCCAGAATGAGCTAAATAACATGATTCTGAGAGAATTAGCCTGATTCCAATGCATTTTTTTTCTGAATAGGAAGCATTTTGTTTTATTTTCCCATTCACTTAATAATGGGAGGCCAAGAAATTACCTGAGCCCCTTTGGTCACGAATACGAAAAAATCGAGATTAAACGAATTGTAGGTACTGAATCCGTAATGAACTCCTGCAAGTGTCAAACATTTCGGGAAAGACTGTGCTTTGGCACGAACACAACATTTTTTGAAGGTAAGGTCACTTTGAATGAACTTGTGACCTGACCTGAGACGACCTCAAGTCAAAACTTTCCAAAGGTATGGGTAATGGATGCCCAAAAGGTGTATCAAAATTTGGCGGCGCTGCGCGCCCGCCGTTTGTCCGCTACTCCTGAAAAACCTGAGGGGTGGAACACCCCCAACTGCAGTGCGCGGGTTAAAAGAATGGTTATTGTGCTATGAATGATTCTATCACCCTATTTGTTTTTGTATGAATGATTTAATCAACGATTCATTGAATCATTCATGAGGAGGTAAATCGATTCATGAATAATTCACTTGAAATAATAATGATTTAATCAAAGATAATGGTTCAATCAGAATCATTCACAGGTCTGAATTATTGTCAAGATAGGCTCCGATTCGGCTGAGGCACAGCTATGCGCTCCACCTCAGACTCACCACTGCTTGCGGGCACATGTCAGCGGGGATGGTCTGCACTGGAGGTGGTTAAACGTGGAACCGAGGACCCGGCTCTAGACCCAGTCTGGACTCAGTTGGTCTCAAACTGGGTCCCGCCAAAGGACACTGGGTACAGCTTGGGCCCAACATATGTTTCATGCTGGTTTTACGCAAGTAGGTAGGATTACTGATCACTAATGCGCACAGGTTTCTGTGTGCTGTTGGCCAATCTGAACTGCATGTATTTGCAACTACAAGAGTTAGTTTACTTGCACTAACTGTAGAGTGCAGATTTGGCGATATTAGTTGCGAGACAATATTTTGATAGTTGGGTCCGCTGGGTCCAAACTTGCCTTGCTTAGGGGTCCAAATTGGGTCCGTTGTTCAGCTTTAGGGACCGAGTCGGTCTGGGTCCTAAAAATATAAACTTTTTCCACCTCTAGTCTGCACTGCAGCTCCCACGGCTGTCTTAAGCTGCTTCCTGGTATGGAGATTCTTTTTTAAACACCTATAACTATTATAGTTACCCTCACAGGAATTAGTCAAAAGAGCTCAGATTTGGATGCTTCCCTCACTGAAACACTGTCCCAGAAACACCTAGCAAAATGCGACAGTGCCCTCATGTTGTTCTGGTATAGCTTTTGTCGGGTTCAGAGCTTGTATGTAAATAAATATAGATCATCCCTGGAATCCGTTTGGCTGTAGCGATTCGTTAAAATGCATTTGAACTGCCGTTAACACGCGCACTGGAGAGAGGTATGCCACTAACGCGTTATGGACAGGGGCTCTTTAGTGCCCCTCCCCTGGGATCTCAGAAAGTATGAGAGCTAGAACGATGCAACTTACAAGGAAAGTAGGTGCTATGACGATCTACATTTTCGGAAATATCGGTGACCTTAGGTCAATATCTCAAAGGTCAAACGTGGTCACGAAGGTAAAATCTGGCCAAATGTCACCATTTTGCGAGTTTGACCTCTGTGATGTCACAGGTCACCAGCAACGTGTCTTAAGTTGTGTCTGGAAATGAACATTAACATTAGCCGTTTTCACGATGGATTATTTTGCGCGAAATGTTTTAAAACATTTTAAAATGTTGAAAATGTTTTAGTAGTAGCCGCTTTCACGATGGACTAATTTTTTAAGGAAAAAAATGCTTCAACCCTCGCCCATACGGGACAGCAGAGCGTAGGGTAAAATTATTTATCGCAAATTAGTCTATCGTGAAGACGGCCTCTATTCAAATATTTTAAACACTTTGAATGTTAAAAAACGCGCAAAATAATAATCGTGAAAACGGCTAATTCGCTACCGAATGGCGTTTGAATCGTCCCGATCTGACTATTGCTTCCGAAGATATCGCTTCGCCGACCTCGATTCTGGCCGCCATCTTGGAATTCATATACATATAACTCAAAAATTTACCGACCGATTTCCAATTTTGTGACGTCAAACGCTCCGCTATTGTGTTGCCGTAAATGCCGCTCAAAACATTGCCCTAGCTCTGCTTCGTTTTCGAGATATTCACGAACAAACATGTTGAGGGGCACAAAGGCTCCAGTGTGCATGTTCAGATTATTGATTTGGACACGAGGTAGAATTTCATAATTTTATTTTTATGTTTGTTTCTGTTAGTTGCGTGATAACAAATTAAATGGCATTTTAGGCATATCTCACAAAGAAGTTTGTGATTACAAATGTTTGCAATTGCAAAAGTTTGTAATCACAAACGTTTGCATTATTATTACTTGCCCCACAAAAAGCGATTTCACAAACATTCAGCACCTCTGAATTACTGATTTTAAAAATTGTAAACTGAAAACAACTTATAAAGCAGAAGTGGCAATCAAGACCGTTGACATTATATCTCATGTTAATTATAACATATTTGAATGTTAACACTTAACATCTTATTTAACAAACATTTACATTGCCAGCGTCACAAAATGTTCTAGAAACCACCAGAGGCCAAACAAGTCATGTCAGGTCATCGCAGGTCAGTAACCTCGGTGGACTTCTGAAAAGGTCAACCGAGGTCACGATCTTAGTGGAAGCAACAAATGTCTCGTTGTAGCACCTGTGCATATGCTCCTAAACAAACACTCGGGAACTGCACAGGTTACATCGATACTACGAGTCAACAAATATCGAACTGCATCATATTTACAGGGACGCCAGTGGCGCCTCACATGACCTCGAAGAAGCTTGGTCATAGGTAACGGTCAATCGAGGTGATACTAAAGAATGTTGACAGAGCTGTCGGGAGATATGGGTCAAGGTGTGCAAAAAACTAGGTTACTGAAAATTACTTCGCAATCGGTTGATACATAATTGAGTTATTTCCGAAAAACCGAGGTGAGTGGCATCCCCCTTTCACGGGGAGGGATGACAGCTGCAATGGCTCTAGATGGGGAGAAAATGCTTAAAATATAGCATAGAAAATACTGCATTTGTGATCTGATTCACTCAGGGCATGCGAGAGAACATCCGTTGATGTGCAAAAGCTTATCAGACTTAAGTATTGCTGTGACCCAAGCGTACGTGGCTAGGATGCGCATTGCGCAATGCGCATTGCACATGACAGATCTACTATCTAGGCCACTGGGCGGGCCTCCCGATGCGCCTGTATTGACACTACGGACGAACATGAGACAGCACCGCTCAATAGCAGAACTTCAGCACACTGAGGGTCAACCACCGATCACCACAAATATCCACATCGCTATTCTACCCCGGCCTGCTCCTGTTGCTGCCGGTAACGACGTTACTTGGTCCGGAGCCTCATCAGTGGACCTTCACGTGCCGAGCGGGCGTGTGCAGCGTCGACCATAGTTTCTCATTGATGTCGGAAGTGGTCATTAAACCAGAGGACCACAGGCAAAGTGCACAATTATTGCGTCATAAAGCAGGTGTAATCACGTGGTGTGTGACGCGGCGGCCACGTCACACTTTAGACGCGGGCGCGCGCGAAGCTTGATAATCAAACATCGGACGCGTGTTGAACCCATTGCTTAGATTGATAACTAATGTGCTATATTAAAATGACCAGTTCCTCCCTCATTATTGCTGAAGCATCCACTTCCGCATAAAGGAAGGAAATTGTTTGGCACGTATTGATTATACTCTTTGATCTAGACACAAGCTATAATTTGTTAACTACTGTCATTATATGCTGTCATTCAAACTGAAAAGCAGACTGCAATGCACTAACTTCTCGTTTTCAGCGCCATGAAGCAGAATATGGATAGCTCTTAATAGATACTTACGGAAAGTTATTTGTACAATTAATTACGTAAATGGTTCTTGAAACACCTAAATGGCATAATGGTAGCATGCTTTCCGTTGTTTATATATCAGTGTTACATCGATTGAAAACACCAGTCTTGCTCAAATGCAGGACTGCGGCCCTATGTGCAACATTATTATTAGAAGGAACAGAACAGGCTATAATGCCAAGTGAGGGTGAACAATGAAGACTCATGCTCATTGAGTTGCTTGAAATTACATCCCGTAGCCATTAACACCATCTTTGTAAGGATATTCTCGCTATTATCCTAATGCGTTTAACATTGTTAGGCGCTAGCCAAAATGTCTGTACAAAATTATAGACAAAGTTTCACGTCCATCTTTATGTTTACAAAATAGTACTCATAGCTTTTGTTTCTTCATATTTTGTTCTAACAAATTGTATATTCCTATATACCCACACATTCAATAGCTCTCCACATAACACTTGTATAGGTACTTGAACAAAATAATAACATTTGTTCTCACATTGTAGACGCAAATGTCAGTTCCTACATTCATACCTTTGTAGCTCTGCTCATCACACTTTTAAAGGTACTTGAACACCTGACATTTTCCTACAATAAAACATAGTTAGCAGGATGGAAATATTGCAACATAGACAACAGGATATTTGTTAAAGACAACTGGGCGCATACATTATACATGTGCTGGAAATCGTGTGGAAGAAGCAGTGCTATAGACTCAAGTTTGACTCCAATAATTTGCATACGATCTGACAATGGTTCAAATGTGAAAGTGAATTGGATTACTGTTATTTAAAAAATATCGAAATATTGTCAACCCAAATAATAATGTCGTGTTATGAATTCACCTGAATTGCATGTTCTCTGAAGTGTGGAACACGTGTGGGAGTTGTGTGCTTGCGTGACTTGTTTCTCAAGAGAGCTGTAGGTGGAGGGAGAGGTCATTAGGCCGCTTATACACTGCTGCAGTGTGGTCGATACCAGCCGCCTGCACTCCAGTGGACTAACTTCCGCAGGCGGGGAGTTAGTCCGGCAGCTCATACGCCGGTCATCAGCACGTCAGTCAGCACGTCAGTCCGGTCATCAGCACGTCAGCACGTCAGTCAAAGCGGCAGCATCGGTCAGTCCGACCAGCACGTCAGCACCTCAAGAGAGCATGTCAGCATCTCAAGAGAGCATGGCAGTCACAGTAGCACGTCAGTTAGACTAGCACGTTAGTTCCACAAGCACGTCAGTCCTTCCTACCAACTCGTCAGTCTCCTTGCCAGTACGTCAGCACCAGTTACACATCAGTCACAGTAGCACTTCAGTCTCACCAGCTAGACAGTCACATCACCATGACTGGTGATGTGCTGATGTGTAGCCACCAGATAGACAGTCACATCACCATGGCAATACCACCAGTACCTTATTCATGGCAAGTCGACAGCCTCAGCGCTCCTTCAGTCCCACCAGCTCGTCACTGCACTGCTGGTTTAATGTCCATTTTATAGCACTATCACCCCACTGCACAGATATACAATTTGACTCTTTGAATTATCATCGCCAATTGATCAGGGTACCGCGGTCACGGATCGGATGTTCAGTCACAAGATGCTTTTTTAAAGAGAGTCAGCGAGTGTAAACCGATCAAACCCTGGCCCGCTTGCTTGACGTCTGCGCACCCGTGTTCGATTTTTGAGGGATCCGAGAGTAGTTTTACCCGTTTATAGCAGTGGTTCCCATCCCTCCCGACGCAATTACCCTTTTTCAGCAGTCAGAGGACGCCATTACCCCACCCTTCAAAATTTATACCCATTTATCAAAAAATATAGTTGTTTTCCAATGTGCTGGATGCAACTGTTTACACACTTCCATTGGAGCGTCGCAACTCGCAATAAAAACAAAGACTGAGAGCGCACATGTATTCATTCCCTTTTATTCACAAATTTCTCGATTCTGGGCTTCGTTGCCGACAAGGCACACAAAAAGTCATATTGTTAGCCGAGGGCTGCATAAAAGCTGTCTTAGCGTAACATTTATGGTTCAACTTCGCAGGCTTTCGTTACCCCCGCAGAATGGCTCCGTTACCCCAAATGGGGTCATGACCCACCGTTTGGGAACCACTGGTTTATAGGCTTGTAGTGCCCTCGCTCCGGGAGTAGCCGGGTTGTAAAACACAAGGACAAGACGTGTGACTTTTTCACACGGTAGTCTGACTTCATGGCAGAGTGTAACTCGCCTTTCCGGAGTAAACAAAACATGTATATCAGTGTATGCAATTATCGAAATGCATCCAACTAGCCAGTGTCTGAAGACCTGTTACTGGGCATTGCATCATATTCGATGTTTTAATGGAACAACCTAAGGAAATGTCAGACCGATTCAAAACATGCATGAGGCGACGTTGACTGATTTATTGAGAGGTAATCTTCCCAGCGGTGCTAACCATCATATGTATGCAGAGGCTCGCCTGATCTGAGGCTCTTAGTCTGAATGTATGGTGATCGATGATATAATTCGCCACCCTGCATGGTTAAAGGGTTTGATCAGGAGATTAAGTTTGGCACTTAACCCGCGCGGCGGTGGGGGTGTGCAAATTTTACCCTCTCCTGGGTTTTCTCAATGACTTGAAAACGATGCCAGATAGAGACGCCAAATTTGAGGTACCTTATGCTGCATCAATTTTACGGCTTCTCACGAAATTTTATCGACAATAAGGATGGGTTTTAAGTGATAATAATGCTTTGATGACGAAATGTTATGCCATTGATGGTAGAAAAACGATAATTGTTTGCAATTTTTTCCCCGAATGTTTTGCATGGATGGCTTTCCGAGGTCAGGACCCGCGCTAAGCAGAGCTTGTTGCGCAGGTCCTGACCCCACCACCCGATCGCGCAATTCCTGTTGGACCGGCAGAATTCAGAGACCGAAAGTTGTACTGCCCGACATACCTGGACATCGGTCCGCTCCCGCTCACTGACGTTACCCTTGGCCTTGAGTGTGACCGCTGCCACCGGCTGCAAGGCCATCTACCCAGTCAGGACAAATAGTCGAGCGCCGAAGCGACTCGAACCCGGGCATGCCACTACCGGATATGTCGGAGTCCAGCGCTCTCTCCACTGCGCTACAAGGGCGGACAAATAAATACTGGGTTCAAAGTTGTAAACAAAAAATACCATAAGAGAGAAAATGACACTGTTTTCCCTATGGCAATTCCGGATTAAAAAAATTATTATTATTTTGACCTCTAAAAATGAAAAAAAAACTATTTCTACAAAATCCATTGCAAAAAATCATATATGTGAGAGAACTAAGTTTGAACGATACCCAAAACAAATTTCAGATAAATATATATATATTTTTTACTGACAATGGTTACCAAAATATAAGTAACTATGACTTCAGTTTGTGAAATAACGATTTGTGGCTTTTTTGTACCATATACAGACAAATAAATGTTATCGCTGCATTTTTTAGACAAAACTGGTTAGTAAAATGCATTGTATATTTATATCAATCAATTACAAAATTTACTCTTCAATGACCCTGACCTTGAACTTTGGGTGTGGTCTTTTGTAAAACAAATACTACCTTCTATCTATTATACGTGTAAAATAATCCCTTTAACATGTGTCGCATGACTTTCGTAGAGATAATGCCAACAGTGACCTTTTGTGACCTAATCTTGACGGAGCAAAGGTCTGGTTTGAGACCATTGCTTATAATTTCACTTTTACTGACTGCGGTAGATGCAGTATACATTTGAGAGCGTTTTGTGCGATAACGGTCTCAATCTAAGGTTTTGGAAAGACAGTATGGTCCAAAAATTCAAATATCTCAATTGTAACCTTTTACCTGACAGTGACCTGACATGAGACCTTATTTTTACGCCTTTCGGTATGCATTATATTTGTCCCAATGATATAGCTTCCGATCACCGGCTTGGTGCGTCTGCTGTGGTATTGGTTCGGAGATATGAGGGGGTAAAATTTACAACCCACAGCAACCGCGCGTTCGGCTGAAGAGCCCAGCGCGCGCGGGTTAACGTAAGATTACAAACTTTGTGAAAATTATTAATGAAAACATCAAACACTGAAGAAAGAAGCAGATATCATTGACCACGTCCAATAGGAGGCACATCGAATATACCGTCAGTTCCAAATTATGTCAATATTGTGCGTTACTGTCGCGCTTTGTTGACGATGGCATTATACGTCATCCTCTTGAAAGGGTAACATGACACGCCATCCTCTGGACGGGGTAACATGACACGTCATCATGACACGTCATCCTCTAGACGGGGTAACATGACACGTCATCCTCTGGACGGGGTAACATGACACGTCATCCTCTGGACGGGGTAACATGACACGTCATCATCTGGACAAGATAACATGACACGCCATCCTCTGGACAGGGTAACATGACACATGGGTAACATGGGTATTATGTTCGTATGTGAGTGTGGATGTGGATGTGAGTGAAAATTTGTGGTGATGTGTCTGCGGATGTGCTGGATGGGGTGTGAATGTGGGTGTGGATGTGGATGTGGATGTGGAGTGTGATTGGATGTGGACTGTGGTGTGGATGTGGGTGGGGTGTGGGTGTGGCGCTGTGGGCTGTGGGTGTGGGTTGTGGGTGTGGGTGTGGGTGTTGGGTGTGGGTGTGGATGTGGGTGTGGGTGGGGTGTGGGTGTGGGCGTGGATGTGGATGTGGGTTGTGGGTGTGGATGTGGGTGTGGATGTGAGTGTGGATGCGGTGTGGATGTGGGTGTGGATATGGATGTGAGGGTGTGAATGTGGGTGTGGGTGCGGATGTGGGCGTGGATGAAGGTGTGGATAGGGTGAGGGTGCGTATGTGGGTGTGGATTAGGTGTGGGTGGGTATGGATGTGGGTGTGAATGTGGATGTGGATGTGTATGTGGGTGTGGATGTGGCTGTGGATATGGGTTTGGATGTGGGTGTGGATGTAGGTGTGGATTTGTGTGTATATGTGGTTGTGGCTGTGGACGTTGATGTGGCAGAGTTTTGCTCGACTTACATTTTTCGACTGCATCAATCCTGACTCATTTCTGAAAGACACTGCCTCAATCCTGACTCATTTCTGAAAGACACTGCCTCAATCCTGACTCATTGTCCGAGAAAAGGTGCTTTCTCTACTCGACTCTGGCTCGACTCATTCCGACTTTGATTTTACCCGTGACTGAACTCTTATTCAAATAAAAATGAGTCGATTCAAATTTGAGTCGACTCATTTTTGACTCAACAACACCGATAATTATTGACGGGGGGGGGCTGCAGTCGGAAATATTTTCGAAGTCTATTCCTTCCATGAAATAACATAGGTGCAGTCTTAAATCTGTCAAATATCGACATTTCTGCACCTTCCAATCACTCTCTTGGCCCGCGATATTAACCCGCGCGGCGTAG
>VOPJ01011601.1:31661-43616 GCA_014673585.1 Semibalanus balanoides
TATGTTTTTTTTTGCTCCCATGCTGTTACGTCTGATTAGCACACAAGGCAGTGCGTAACTATAAGACACCCAGCAAAGGAGCTTTTGTTAATAGAGTGAGTAAATAGACCCAACACACATTTTTAAATATTATGCATAGGAGTATGCAAGCACACCGTACACCTCACACACCTTACATACCACACACATCGTACACACCACACATGCCTCATACACTCACACACTCACACACTCACACACTCACACACTCAAGAATGTTTGCTGCATCACAAAAAGAGCTGTGTGTTAATCAGCAGCATCATTGATTAATTTTATTATTTTAATATAAAGGCATTCTTAGGATTTTCCCACGAGCATATAAACACAATTGTGAGAACAAATGAAGAAATGATAATAGGCGCATTTAACATGCATGGTGCTGTTTCAGGAAACCAGGACTTTCAGATAGTTTTTGATAACTTAAAGGTTGACACCAAGTATCTGCTGAGGATCATCATCAAAGATTTGAGTCTGAACGCTCAACAGGACAGCGATGACTTGATCCCAGACGTGCAGACTTCTACTGATTGTACACGTAAGACAACAAACTTTACTATTAGCCGTTTTCACGATAGATTATTTTGCGCGTTTTTTTAACATTTTAAAATGTTTTATAATGTTTTAGCAGTAGCCGTTTTCACGATGGACTAATTTGGGAAAAAAATGTGTTGACCCTCTCCTTTCAGTCCCGTAGGTCGAGGGTTAAAATATTTCTCGCAAATTAGTCCATCGTGAAAACGGCTATCTCAGTTAAAAACTAATGTTAAAGGTGCTATATTCCCTTTAAAATGTTTTAAAAAAAATCGCGCAAAATAATCCATCGTAAAAACGGCTATTGGAAAATAACTATATGTGATATTTATGAAGAAGCTGTCAGCATGTCGTTCAACTTAACAACTGCTGTGTTTTAATTATGCCAGTCAAATATGCGTTTAATAATTACATAAATAGGAATATTTAATTCAATGATAATACATTTCTGTAACATTATTGCATTGTAATAAGATAGCTCGCTGACGTGGTTTAGTGCACAATTCCATGGTTGATGTCATCGATTCGCCTAATGTTTTAATGTGCCGTTTTCATTTTTGATTGTCTTTCAGGGCCTGATGAAGTCAATCGAATAGTCCGTACATCTCTCACGGGCGAGACCGCTTCATTCCGCATTAAGGTACCAACGCAACACATTAGCCCTATTAGTGGCATGGGGTCTTTTTCGGCCACCCCTCAGGTTTTTCGTAGATATCTCCGGAACCGTTGGGAGTAGGCCCTTGACATTTTCTGACTTTTCCTCAAACTGATTCCGCATATGGTGGTGACAAATTGAGTTCTTATGATTAACAGAGGCGGCTCCAGGACCAGATTTTGGAAGGTTTTTCGGCGACATTTGGCAATTACACGGAAATGCGTTCTTCATGGTTTCTAAGTGCATCAATTATGAAAGGGTTGCAATTGTTGAGTTTAATTGATTAAAATTCACATTAGTTGTTGCTTTGAAATAATAAAACCATTGTACGGCAGAGGCGGTTTCAGGGATTTGAAAAGTGGAGGTCTCCAGGAAGTTTGGAACAATTGGCTGGCAGTCGTTAGAGCGATTTAGGTATGGGAGATTTATAACTATGATGATGTAAGATATATAATCTCCTTCCATTATTTGCATAATTTATGTCATGAAGACTTGCAGGGGCGTGTTCAGGCACAGGAAAAGGGGGTGACTAACATAATGGTGACGATATGCGAGCGATTACGACTGAATAGCAAGATATCTTACAACTATATATGCACATATGTGACAAGGGGAGGGTATCAATAATTTTATTTTGCAGTGGCGCGCTCAGGACTCAAAGTAAGTTGGTCATATTATTGCAAGGAAACTAAGATGCTTTCGCCAACAATGACATAATATACTGCAGTTTTTGGATGAAACACGCACCACATGAGCATACTCTACGAACGATTATAGGATAATGGGAGACTCCAGGTAGGGTTAGAAGTGGGGTAACAAATGTGAATTGAAGTTCCAAGTGAAAAATCACTGTTGACTAGTTAGTACAGGTCATTGGAAAAGTAATGGTAGGTACAAGGCCCTATAACCAGGTAACGACACGAGCCATTTGACCTTGAACACGACGGACCGCCGGATGACGTCACCGGAGGCACAGCAGCTTCCTTGTAGGCGCCTCCGGTGACGTCATTGGCGTGGCGCGGGGGTCAAAAGGGTCAGTTGACCTCCCGAAACTTCTGGGGAGGATGAGGAAAACTGGCCGAGGGCCTCCCAGCTACCTTGAGGGTCCTTCGGCCCGTTTATGAGGGCCCTTGGCTAGTTTGAGGGGGCCTTCAGTCACCGATAGAGGGCCCTCGGCCAGCTTACGTAGGTGACCCTTGACCAGCTTGAGGGGGCCCTCGACCAGCCTTGAGGGAGCCCTCGCCATCTTAAAGGGGGCCCTCGACCGGCTTGAGAAGGGCCCTCAGCCAGCTTGAATGAGGGCCGTTGTCCAGCTCGAGGGGGCTCCTTGCTGTCAGGAAATCGAGGGGCCCTTGGCGCAGGTCGAGGGGAGCGCCTTGTGCCAGCCCTAGAGGGCACCCTCGAGCAGCTTGAGATGGCCCTTGGTCAGCACGAGGGGCCCTCAGCCAGCTCGAAGGCCCGACATCGTAGAGGAGGGCACTTTCAGCTTGAGGGCCTCAGCCACCTTGAGGTGGGCATTTTGGCCAGCTTGGGGGGGGAAGGCATTGCCCCTGGCAGCTTGAGGGCTTCTTGGCAGCTCGAGGGGCCTCGACAGCTTGAGGGGGACCTTAGGCTAGCTTGTGGGGCCCTGAGGCCTGTCTAGAAGAGCCTTTTCCCAGACATGAGAAAAAGGGGTTTTGGGGGCCCCCCCAATAGTCCTGATCTCAAGAACAGCGCCGGTTGATCTAGATGGCCGTTTGCAAAGGTCTGAGGGGACCTCGGGACGTTCCTTAAACAAATAAAGTTTTGTCCAATCCAAAGGACCAAATGTCCCAAGGGGGTTACGTAGGGCCCTAGGGACCTCCTTGGCTACGCCTCTGGCATGAGCTGTTGAGGTCACGTGACGGCAGGCTGTGAACACTTGCTAAATTATGGCTATAGTGCGCAGTTTTGTTCTGTGAACATTTCGTGAACGGGTTTGTAACAGTTGTACCCCAGGGCCTGATCGCTCCTGTCAAAGCGCAAGCGCAAGCTTCCATAGAGCCTATGCTTAAGAAACCATTAATGTGACTTCGCCCATTAAATGGTTTATCCCGTCGGCATTATAGCCAAATATAAATAAAGAAAGAAATGATTCTTGCCAACACTGGACCGTGCTACCAATTAGGAGCTATGGGAGAGATACGCTGCGCGCTTTTGACAGAGCGATCATGGGCCCAGTATGGCTAATTTGTCTCGGCTTTAGAGTTGAATGATTATTTTCATGAACTGAAGGAATATTTCAGAGCTGCAGGAATAATGATATCTAGATGTGAGTTATGAATATTATGTCACAGAGGTGATTATTTGCAAAAATGTGGTACCTACTTGTCTAAGATTTGTCACCGAAAGCTCCACTGATATCTATAGATTTGTCACCGCTTAGAACGGCAGAATGGCAACTTTTCCCAGCCCTGAAAGACGCCAACGGGACAGAATGCAATATGTATGATGCAGGTTAGCAGGTTGGAACAGCGCATACGGGAGTAGGGGGGGGGGGGCACTTGGTGGGACACCAACATCTAGTGTGTGGCCCAGACATAGGGCACCAGCCTACCATACCACCTCGTGCATCCCATACAGCCAGTGAACGGTGATGTTACGTTTTTCTTACAGGATGTTAAGAACAAGAGAGTAGCGTGTCAGTACCAGCTGAATGTGACTCTGACAGCCAAGTCTCCCGACGCCATCGGAGTGACCACGCGACTAATCAAACCTCCATTTTTCCCAAGTCACAATTTCACCAACCTCACGCCTTTCTCTGATTACACTGTGACGGTGTTTGCTGTGAGTCGAAAAGGGTCGTCACCTGCAACGTCTCAGGAGTTCCGCACTTTCGAGACAGGTGAGTTCTGCTGCCGAATAATGACATTGAGCGGCTGCATATATGACGAAATTCGGGAAAGTGAGTCACAGATGCCGATGTTTCTACATTAACCCACGCCCCGGTGCACCTTGTCATAACTGCCTTACAGATGTGGCAAAAATGGCAGGGGCGGCGTTGGGCACTTGAGACTAGGTAGGCAAAGCAGCATTATCATAAAAACAACAATAATGATAAATCATGATACTTCACATCTCATATCGAAACTTCTTTATAATAGAGTTGCATCGATAATACCTCGTATAAAGGAAACTAGTTTTCTACATTATATTTATTTAAACATCCAATGCATACTTTAAGGTTACAGCAAGGAGTTGTAGCTCTAATTGAGGTGTAATATTTTCATTTTTTTCTGAAAAGGGGCTTAAATAAATGGGCTGTTGGTGATACGTGGGCATTCTACCAAACATGTTTGGTAGAACATGAACATGTAATCTGCAGATTACATGTACAAAGAAGTTCCGTACCCTATGAAGTATAATTCAGCTGTCAATAACCACTCTCTACATAGGCGTAGGAGCCGGGGGCAGGGGGGGGGGCAGCTTTCCCCCCAACATTTTCGGATTTTAACATAACGCCTATGGACGTTGCATGGAAAGAATTGACTTCAAAATGCCTTTTGCCCTCCCCCCCAACTTCAAATGAGTTCCAACGCCACTGACTCTGTATATCATGTTATTACAACAACCCATATTGGGTGTTTTAACCGGCGCCCCGCTGGGGTATCCAGCCGAACGCATCCCGCTGGGGGGGGGGGGCAGATTTTGCCCCCTCGTTATATTGAACCAATACCCGTAGCGAGACGCAATACTAATATTTTCTGAAAAAAATAAGGATATTTTTTTTTGCAAATTCGAGATTGCCGTTTTGAAATCATTGCCATTTCCCATTTTTTTATTGTTTTTTTGTTTTTTGTTTGCTTCAAACCTTCACTTTCTACGATTTTTCAAACATTTATCGTTTTTCACCAAAAAGATTATTATATTCCAAAGTGATTTATCAATTTCATCGAAACTTTTGAAGAAGACGTCAAATTGATGTAGAATGAGGTACTGTAAGTTTCTTGTCGGTATCTGCAATGTTTTTTGAGTTATTGAGAAAATCCGGGAGGGGCAGATTATGCCCCACAGCGGGGCGCGGTTAATTAATCTACCCCACATCAGCACTGATGTATCCCCCTATTACACCACTGGGTGGCTGTGGCTAGGTTGGTAACTTAATACCCGCAGTGCCATTCGTACGCTTTTCATACACCCCATTAAGTAGTCCCATAGAGGGTGGCTGTCAAAAACTACTCTCTATATGGTTCTTAACAAAAAATGGTGCCTACATTCTGCAGCATATTAAAAAGTATCCATTTACTACATTGTGGGCACACATACACCAAACGAATATCTCCTTTTGGGGTGAAAATAAAGCATATATTTTTTACCAGCGATGTATATTAAAGTGGTCCTTATTTATAAAATTTCGAAATATGACTGGGTCGTCCACTAATATTGTTCCTTTAGAAGTAGAAATGTCACATAAAAAATGTAAAACTATTAATATTTAGAGGTCGCCAAGGAACATTGAATTTCACACTTTACTAACATTATGGTGCTATGCCAAATAGCTGATCGATGTCCTTTATTTTTCAACAGTAGATATAGCCGTCTTAAACGAGGGTCTTATGTATTTGTATTGTGCATTATTCACTGTACCAGGCAAGCGTGTTCACTATGAAGGTACATCACTTTATCAGACAAACGGGTTTACTGCGTACGCACTGCACCAGGCAGACATGTTCAGTGTTCATTGTGTACGTCACTGTGACTTTGTCATGCAGTGTGTTCACTTCGTACGTCACTGTACGAAGTGAACAGCGTGTTTCATCAGCGTGTTTTTACTGTCCTGCTACGGTCCGATTCAGCGCTTCAGGGTAGCGGCGACGATGATCGTCGACCACACGAAATAGAAGCTGCAGCTGCTCCTCGTCGTGAGGGATAGACCCGCTAAACTTCTGGATCAGCGCCGCACCGCGCTCGGTGTGGTCGTTTACCACGTGCGGGCACTGGACCGTCTCAGCAGCTTGCTTAAAGTCTTCCCAATCCTCCTTCTGCTCTGGCGCGACATCGAGGAAGCCGCTGGGCATGTTTAGGCGCTCGAAAATGCGCGGTGAGTTCGCTGTCACGAAGTCAGCCACCGTCTTGCCGATGACAGAGGCGAAGTCGACTTGGGCGCGCAGGATCTGCCTGTCGTCCTCGCTCCCCTCAGCCTCTTCCTCCATGGCCGTAACCATTAGTGTCTTCGTGACAAACGAGACGGCGCGGTCGAACAGAGCGAGGCCGACGAGGTCCTCTGAGAGATACCAGAGGTGTTTTGCCAGCTTCGTTCCGGCCGCCTTTCCGATCGCCCGGTTCAGGTAAACGGCCAGGGCTTGCATCAGCTCCAGGTCGCTGTTGGGGGCTGCGGCGGGATGGGGTTCCGTGAACCAGGCCTTCAGGTGCAGCCTTACGGCGAACACGCAGATGTTGCGAAGGCCATACTCCTCGCGTACCGTGAGTCAGAACTGCCGGCGAAAGAGCCATATCTTGAAGGAGTAGATGACCTTTGCCATCCATCCTGCATGATGAATGGGTCCCGGGTATCGGAACGGCACCGTCACACTCCCACCAAGGAAGGCGCGCGCGAGGATTAGCATCTTCCTGTAGTATTCGCGCGGCTGCTGTTCGTCCAGTTGCTGTTCGATGAAGCGAAGATCGTCATCTTTCACATCGATAATCTCGGGCAGCACGTCGTCGCTCGTGAACGCATCATCGAAGTCTGCCTGATTGATTGAACGCCACTGCGCCTGGAATCGCTTGAACATGATCACTTCCGGCGCCGCGAACATGATCCCATGCATGCCGAAACGACGGCGCCAATGACCAGCTCCATGATGTGATGGCGACACGCCAGTTGCAGAAGCTCGACGCCGAGGTCCCGTTCGATGAGCAGAAAGGCGCCGTTCAGCCGGCCCGTGCTGGAGCTGGTTGTGTCAAAACACATCGCACGGATGTTGTTCTCAAGGCCCCAGTCCTTGATGCAGCGCGTCACGGCGTCGGCCTGTGCACGACCCGTCCCGGTCGGCAGTTTTGGGATACCCGGGAGCTGCAGAAGCCTCTTTGCCGGACACAAGAACAGGAAGGCGGTTTTCACGGAGTTGTGCCCGGTGATGTCCAGCATCAGCTTTTCATCCCAGTGTACAACGAGTGGCCCGCTCGTGACAAATTCGTCCTTCAGCTGCATTGCCGACTCCTTTCGGTGCTGCAGTCGGTTTCGAACGAATGGTGCTTCGGATCATCACTATGTCGTGAATGTCATGACCAAGACTCTTGGCTGTCAAGCCGATGACAGCCACTGCCTGTCGGTCCGAGATCTTGTGCCGGTCCAGCGTGGCTGCCAAGTTTGGTGACACGATCCCATTCCTTTCGCTTTTCGTAGGGGATTGCTGTAGACTCGAAGGCTCGGGTAGCCTCATCTTCGGATGATTATTCTGCTGCTGACGATGCATCTCTGCTGCTTGACAAAGACGCCAGAGTCGCCACGGCGCTATGGTACTGTCCATTCTTCTTCTCGGCTTTGTCCTTTCGTTCCTCCTTCTCCGCGAGGGTCTTGTCCACCGTTGTCATGCAGCCGCGCCTCCCCTTCTCACGTTGAGCCATCAGGAATGCCCTGTCCTCATTGTTCTTGATGGAGAGTGCGTCGGAGTGCGCCACGTCGAATAGGTCCTCCAGAACGTCGACGAACGCTTTCTCATTATTCGCCTGGGTCGCTGATTTCCGGTTGTGATGCTTCTTGAGTGCCTGCCACTTGGCAAAGATCTTCAGCATCTTCTCATCGCATCGATCTTACACAATACAATACACAATACAAATGCATAAAACCCTCGTTTAAGACGGCTATAGCTATTGTTGAAAAAGAAAGACATTGATCAGCTATTCGGCACAACATCATAATGTTAATTAAGTGTTAAATTTAA
The DNA here is from genome assembly GCA_014673585.1 of Semibalanus balanoides. Taxonomy (NCBI): domain Eukaryota; kingdom Metazoa; phylum Arthropoda; class Thecostraca; order Balanomorpha; family Balanidae; genus Semibalanus; species Semibalanus balanoides. Next base: position 39,792 of record VOPJ01011601.1, read on the forward strand.
TGTTCCTTGGGCGACCCCTAAATATTAATATTTTTATTTATTTTTGTACTTGAAATTTCTACTTTTAAAGGAATAATATTTTTGGGCGGCCCGACAAAAAAAGGAAAAAATTGCCAATACATCTAAGGACCACCCTAATGTATATATTAACCCGCGCCCCGCTGGGGGGCATAATCTGCCCCCTCCCCTCCCGAAATTTTCTCAATAACTCAAAAACCATGGTAGATACCGACGTGAAACGTGCAGTACCTCATTCTACATCCATTTGACGTCTTCTCCAAAAATGTCCGAAGAAAAATGACATATAACTTTGGAAAGATAATGACCTTTTGAGACGTCATGTATGCTATTTGGTGTAAAAAACGATAATTTGTTTGAAAATCGTAGAAATAAAGGGTGTAAAGCAAAAAAAAAAAAAAACACATTTTTAGGTGGGATAATGCTTGCCTTCAAAATGGCAACTCGCGATTATCCAAAAAAATTGAGTTTTGGTTCCCTAAATACAAAAAAAATTTTCGAAAAATTTCACAAAACAAATGATTAAATTATTATATATATATATATATATATTATATAATATTATATATATATATATATATATATATATATGTAAGAGAACTAAGTATCAACAAAACCTAAACCAAATTTCAAAGCAACATCTGATTTTTTTACTGACTTATGACTCCCCAGTGTAAGTAACTCATGACGTCATTTTTCCTTTTTTACCTTTTTTTTGACCAGATAGAGACAACAAATATCACAGCTGTTTTTCTGAGACAAAACTGGACTTTAAAAAAGTATTTTTTGTTACAAAAATTCCATTTCACAATTTGACTTCATATGACCTGACTTTGACCTTTTATGGTTTCAGGTTGTCAATAATCGCTCTACTATTGAATAACACGTGTAAAGCAGCCAATAAACACATATGTCGCATGATCTTTCGTAGACATGTTGTCAAACGGTCTTTTGTGCCCGTATTGGACCTTGCCTTGCTTAAATTTACTTTTGCTTAATGCAGGAAGTTTTCATTTAACTTTGAGAGCACTTTGTGCTCAAATGTTGGAAATTTCTAACGGCTTGGATATAAATATTACCAAATTTAATGTACTCAATTTTGACCTTTACCTGACTTTGACCTGATATCTGACCTTATTTCGAAAGTTTAACCGTATGCTTGGGTGCGTATCAATGAGACCTTTCGATTGCCGTATTGCGCGTCCTCGCTACGGTTTTTGGTCAGAATATAACGAGGGGGCAGAATCTGCCCCCCTCAAGGGGGCGCGTTCGCTGATACAAGGGGGTGCGGGTTAACCCTATTCTGGAGGAATGAGAATTCGAATCTTCGGGGGGGGGAGGCTTATTCGACCACCTTCAGATCTCGGCTGTCATAATTCATGAAACTTGGTCTGTGGTTAGGGTCGACAACGAACTTTTTTGTGAAATTGTGGTGAACTTGGGTGACTATCTTCAAAGTCACGTTACGTAATCATCAGTCATATTTGTCATTTTTTCAGGAAACCTTGCCATTATCTCGAAAATTATTGCAGCTAGGAGGATTCCGAAAATGTGCTGTACAGCAGTTTTAATTGTCTTTCGTCATTATAGCATCAAAAATGACCTCAGTTTAACGGTTTTGGCTGTATAGGTCAACAAATGTTAAACAAATATTGTTTTTTCAGCAAAAGTTTGTTTGTTAATAACTTTATCTTAAGCATACAAAGTAATAATTTTGATACCATCGTGTTTCTATCATCATTGCGGTACGAATCATACCAATTTTGTAAAATCAAAAATATGAACCCGTGACAAGGTCAAGGTCAAGGTCAAGGTAAAGGCCAAGGTGATAGTTATAAGCCAGTCAAGCTGCATATCAAAAGATGCGTATCGATGAGAAAAACATTTTGAGACCAGTTGCGAGTCCTTATAATGCTTCAATCACGATATATTGATACAAAGGTGTTCGTGACCTTAAATGACCTTTCAAAAAGGTCACTGACTAAAAATTGCATCCTGGTCATCGAGAAGGGCCTATGTTGACGTTATACTGAAATATTTGGATTGATAAAATGCGTTAAACCCTTATTTTCATTGTTCACCATATATTTATATTGGAAGGTTAACATTTGACCTGAAATCAGGTCATCAAACATTTAGATATCTACCTGAAACTTTTAAAACATGTTTTTTTGCATGATTTTCTGACATATATTCCGGTTTTATGAAACCTTGTCAGAAAGTTGTTTCATTTTGATAAAAAAATACTTTTGCGAAAAATTTGGATTTTAACATTTAAAATTTTGAAATTTCACGATTGCCATTTGAAAGAACAATCAATTCTCTACCGATTTTTTTCGCTTATACTTCCCTTCAATACACAACTCTGACACGAGTGCTTAACCATTGCAAAGGTTTTGTGTTCAAAACGACCGAATTACCCCCCCTAAAAACTGTCTCGACCCCCTTCTAATTATTTAATTTTGGAAAACACACCATTTCGCATGCGCAATAAAATGTTGGGAAAAGTCAGCAAGTTTTGAAGATTCTGGGTTGAGAAAAGAACGTTACGCGAAAAACCTCAAGGGGGCGATTCGCCCCCTCCCGACAGCAGGACTTGTAATGACTCAGAGTTGATCATGAGTCGACTCATGAGTCAACATTTTCTGGAGAGTCATTGAGTTATGTCACTCAATTTTTAAATGCGACACTTGTGTCAAGAGGTCGAGTCGATTCAATTTGTTTGGAAACGGCACTTGAGTTAAGAGTTGAGTCAGTTCTTCGGTTGTGAGTCAACTTGAATCGACTCAAACAAATGTGAGTCAAATGCAATAGGGACATAGCCAAGGGGGTACTGAGGCGACGGCCCTTCACCTTAGCAAACCAATTTACACTAGATAGAATGCGATTTTGTCTGACACCCGACCGTACCCCCCCCCCTCAGGGTCAACATCAAGGAATAATGAATGAAACTTGTGATGAGTCCAACTGAGTCGACTCAAATGTTTTTTGAGTCGATTCGAATCAATTTGTTTAAACTGCACTTGAGTCATAAGTTGAGTCGACTGAATTTTTAAAAGCAAGACTTGAGTCATGAGTTGAGTCGACTCAATTTTGTTTTAAATACCACTTGAGCAGAGTTGAGTCGACTCAAATAAATATGAGTCATTACAAGTCTGCCCGACAGTGATAGGGTTAACCCACGCGGCGTAGGGACAGAGGTGCAAAAAGTGTCAAGATGGTCACGAACACGAACACAAAACGCAAAATTAGTCACAATAACTAGGAGAATTAGGATAAGAGTTAAGATCACAATATCTGCAAATTACTATTTCTTCGGATTTCATCGTAAGTGATTATCAACAAAAAATATAATGTAAAGTCATGCAAAAATCCAAATCAACCAGCCGCACTTCAGTCTTCAGCAAACAGATTCTGGTACTAGGGCCGTGCTGCGAGCTCGTCGCATCTAGTATAGATTGATGGAGATTGGTTTTTTGTATTCTGAACACTTGTCAGGATGGTCTGAACCACTTGCGAATTCTCTAGAAACCTGCTTTAGCAGCTGTATTTATGTTATTAGATTCTGACCACTGCTGAGATTTCAATAGAAAATGTGCTTTAGCAGCTGTTTAAAACTCTGCTTAGCCTTTTAACGAATTTCTTTTAGAATGGCGGTTCCTTGCTCACAACCGCGCGAGACTTGCCAATAAAATCGAATGCCGCCGTCCACGGTCTAGGCTGTGAATACATTTATCCGGAATCTTCGGAATGGAGGCTCCAAGCTCACAAACGCTCGAGACTTGCCAACAAAATAAAATGCCGACT
>VOPJ01011602.1:0-12232 GCA_014673585.1 Semibalanus balanoides
CTTCATATTTTGCACCACAAGTGGCGTACATTGGACAACTTTCAGAAAAGTGAAACATTCCCTTTAACGCTGGTGACGTTTGGTTACGCCTTTTGTGAAATTTCAGTGCCTATCACACCTATGCCATGGACGATTTCTTTCCTAACCGGCCGTGCGGGGCAGAATAAGATATCCCGATTGGGATGTCACGTTTTCAATGTTTCTTGCCATTCGTGGCTCGGGAAACGTGCGGGATTTCCCAAGCGGCCGTACGGGCAGTCTTGAGTTCCGGACCGCCTTAGCCCGTACGAAGTGTCTCATTTCCGGAACCCATCCTGATCCCAACCTGACCGGGCTGGTTGAGCGGATGTCCAGAAATCCCGTCTGGAATCGGACCGGGGCTGCTGGCTGGGATCCTCATATGTATTGCATATTCTCATAAGTATATCATTTTTAGCCACATATATCTCAGCACAGCATCTACCGAAGTTATAGCTGTGTGGTGCAGAGTCCTGTTCGGTGCCCTGTGAACACGACAACAATGAATGACGACAACCACACACTAACGTCACGGTGAGTGACATCGGTGCGCATAACAGCAGAGTTGCCTGAACAACTATGGCTGCTCAAAAGTAACCGCACACACTCTGCCATCATGGTAACACACTACGCTATACAGTGTTACTGCTCTCCGGTCACTCATAGCAGAACCACACGTTGCTAGGCAACTGCTGCTGAGCCACCTGGTTGGTGTTTGTTAAGCTCTGCTACCGAACAGGGCTCAGGACAACATCTGTCCCGCCTCTTACAACTGTTGAGTGCGATACGTCTGTTACACCTTGAACATGTGTTATGCGGCACAGCATCTATCCGCCTTACAGATGTGTTGTGCATATGCCCGCCCTTCAACTGTCTGCATTGTGCAGTGTGCAAGCAGCCCCACACCGAATTAACTGGACAATAAGGGGATTTTTATACACTAAATTTTAAGTAAGGTACCGTATAAATACAACCAATAGCCATATCAATACTCATCAAAGCTTCGAATTATTTAATCATTTATGTGATTAAACATTTCGAAGATAATGGCTTAATTATCTATTGACGACCAAAATGACATACGCAAACACCACAAAACAGTTTATGTTTCTAATCGAACTCCATTATAGTAGGTAGACTTTTAAAAACATTTAATAATGGCTGCAACTGATATGTGATACTATACTACGCTGACGGTCATCTTATATTGCTTTAGTGCCAACAAGTTTAGAAACTTTATAACTAGACAAACGCCCAATGGGAAAGCCCGACGAACTTCTTCAAGGAAAATAGAAGCTAAAACATATCGTAAATTAGATACAAAGTAGATGGCAAAACACAACGCCAATTCTTCAGAAAGTATTCATCTGAATTGCAGTACTTGGTAATTAATACTAGGTATCTAGACGGTAGCAAAAGTTCTCAAAACAAACATGCTGTCCTTTCACCAGTAAATGTGATGGCATCTCTGCTGGCATCATGTCCAAGGAGTGTTGGATTCAAAGCGGCCAACGAAAGCTGGCTGGGATTCGGGAATGAAATATTAGATTAGGTAAGACTGAAGAGTCATTATAACTTTTCCTCCGGTAATTAAGATATTGATGTAGTTAGCATTTTCACTGAAGAAGGCGCCACATTGTGTGCCGAAATATCTGAATTTTGTAATATATAAAGTAATAATCCTCTTGATACCTCTGAAAAAGCAACATCAATATTGAAATCTTAGATAACAAATACTATAATTTCGCTTTCTCGTGCAGTAAGAAGTGACCTGATTTTTATTTTACTGCTTAATCGTCCAGATTTTCATTGAAATCATGAAATGATGCATTTTTAGCCGACTACAGTCATTTTTTTATAGAGTGATTACCTTTGATATCCACTAGATTCGCCAGTGCGTCAGAGCTGGACTTAGTCCCTTTTACTTCAGATGATTTGCAGCTGATCCACATTTCTGATTTCCATATAATTCTGGCCCATTCCTTCAGCCAGCTCAGCCCCCTACTGCGCTCCTGCATTGACGTCCTCCGTGACATCAGGGATGCTCCAGGCCTCCACCGGCTGCTGCGCGTTCCTCTTCCCCGGCCCCTCCCTCGGCGTCGTCTGTTTCCCACTTCTGAGCCAGCGGCGGCGACCCAGCAACGTCTTCAGCCAGTCCTCCACCAGCTGCACCAAGCCGAGGATAGAGGCGCCGTACAGGATGCCGATGATGCCGCCGATGTCGGAGAGCAGCGAGCTGGGGCCGTACATCTGCTGCTCGGTGGTGACACGCACCTGCTCCGGCCAGTGCAGCGTCATCATGGATATGTTCTTCTGCTGATAGTTCAGATTTCTAACCCTGTTCAGCACCGTGGCGGTCCACCGCTCCTGACTGCAGCCGACCTTACAGCGGCACTTGTGGAGGGTTCCGGTCTCGCTCCTGCTAAGACGCCGCAGAGCGTGAAACGTCTCAAACCGCCCCCTGCAGTCCGGCACGGCTGGACCAGGCATCCAAGGCGCGCGGCAGCCTATCCCCCCGGCCTGTCGACTCCGCACACACTGCAGCTGGCAGAAGGCGCGGCTGTAGCGTCGATCCGGCTCGCACGGCCGACGCCGCAGACTGGGCGACACGTCCAGCTCGCCGCTGACCTCGATGTCGACTTCGTCTCCAGAAGCGAGGGTGACGTAGGGGTGAAGTTTGATCAGACCATCCCGCACCCCGGCGGTGGACTCCACCACCGGAGACTGCCAGCCGTGCAGGAACACGTCCACCTTCGCTGCGCCGATCATCGTCGCGTGCTGCGCGCTGTGGAAAAAGGCGAAATTGGAAGTTGTTTCAAAGTTCATGGGTGCGTCTAGGCGCAGCGTGTAGCAGACTCCGCGCTCGTTCAGTGAGAGCGTCCAGTTGCCATGCAGTGAGCGCGTCCAGTTGCCACGGAAGAACCCCTGGCAACCTTCTCTCCAAGGGAAGGAACAATGCGTCCAGAAGTCGAGCAGTTGATTCAGATCGACGGCCGCCTCCATCCAGAGCTGTCTGATTGTGCCGTTCTCGGGGAAGTTCTCGGGGAAGCTGAAAAATTCCGACATGTCCAGCACCCCCCAGGCGGTCAGCACGTCGTCCCGCATTCGGGTGCTAGGGCACACGGTCATGCCTGGCACGGGCATCGTGTCGGTTGGCTCCATCCGGCGGAACAGCGCAGTCGGCTCTGAGATGAACAGTGCGACCAACTCTTGAAACTGAAGTGCCAGCAAGCAGGCGCAGGCCAGCAGGAGGCAGCCGTACAGAAGGGCCCGAGCTGCCGCCATCTTAACCGACTCCGCGACAGGCGGGAACGGCAACTCCTATCGGCAACCTGGCCAGGCTGACTGACTCGCTGAACAGTCGCGTTCTCTGGCCGTTTGTGCTAAACCTCACTGCCGTTCCTCATCGCAGGACAGAGCTTAGTCGAGTGACCCTCGAAGAACCAAGCTTAGTCGAGAGACCCTCGCAGGACAGAGCTTAGTCGAGTGACGCGGCACTGACGCGAGCTTTATAGCTGCAGCAGATTATATACTTCCGAACCGTCACCAGGGGGCTACCGTCAGGGGGCTACCGTCATAGCGCTTTCGCATTGGTCGATTTCTGAATCGCTCAGTACAGGGCTGTGACGTAATCGGTGCCTCGCATCTGATTGGCTCTCGCAATGGTTTCCATTAGAGGTGTCACTTTCTCTACCCACTTACCCACAAGATGTTGGTAGTTGTATAAGCAATGTAATCTTGGGTAGTTGCTAGCCACGTGGATTGTATTAGGTAGCACAAACGATTTTTTGGATGAAGTTGGTAGTTGGCGGGTAGCAGAATTTTCATCCATGGAAAAATATACAAAAAAATGCGGGTCGGGTGCAGGGACTAACATAAGCTGGGTGCACCCATGAGTGCCCTTTCAATTCTTCCGATTATCTGGGTTGGGAATGCATTTTTGACTTTTCATGGGTACTGGGCGGGCATGTTTATGGCAATTTTAGAACAATGTCGCTAAGCGTTCTTTTTTACTTGACAACCAGATGTTTAACCAGGTAAATATGTTTTTTTAAAATGATATAGGACATTTACAATTACTTAGGCATTATATGACAAACAATAAGTCTGGTAAATAATATTGCAGTACCGAATTCTTAATCATTGTTCTAATCCTAGTCTGATTCGAGAAATTATCTGTCTGTATCTGAATGGTCCCAATGGGCAATGGGTATTCCAAATATACGAATTGAATGGGTTTGTCTGGGGTCATGTGGCTTTGGGTACATGTTCATGGGGTTTCGGCTGGGCTGGGACTTTGGGGTTTGGGCACACATGGAATAGTCTTCTGTGTTCGGGTGGTAAGCCACACAGCCTGAAAAGTGACACTCTTAGTTTACTATGTGCCTGCTGTTGGAGCTCTCGCTACGGTGGCCGGCTTGCTTATGTATTTCTGCTAAGGTTGGGGCGTGGCGAGCGGAAGAGATGGGGGCAGGAGGAGCCTGGGACGTAACCAGGGGGGGGGCACGGGGCCATGCACACTGATAAAAATAAATTTACTTCCTAGATAAAAATGGGATTCGTCTGAATCCTCCCCCCCGGTCAGCATCCGCTATGGTGAGGGGCATGTTTTTTAGACGTGCTTCCCCCTAGATACATTCTGGCATACGTGAATGGGAGGAGAAAGCTGCGCCCCCTTAGCCCGACGGGGCGCTTTGTGTTAGGCAAGGGCCTCTGGCTACAAAGGGTCGCTCTGGCGCCCCGAGAGGGGTCTCTGGAGGCTGGCCGACCGGCAAAGGGCGCTTCTAGGCAGTCCCAAAAGAGGGGGGGCCGCCGGGGCCCTCTTGTCAGAGTGGTACCAGGAATACGACTCTACGACGCTCTCCAGTCTCAATCTGTCCGCGTGTCGACGGGGAGGCACTCGTGGCTGCTCATGCTGCGGGTCTGCACCGTCTCATCACTGTCATGTCAGGGTGGTATCGGACGCTGCGGCCCTCTCCAATCTCAATCTGTCGGCGCGTCAGCGGCTCAGACATCCGCGCATCAATCACCCAGACGTCTCGCGTCACCGACAAGGAGGCGCCCCTTATAGACAGTGCTCGATAGCTGCGCTGAGTAGTGAATACTCACGAAGCTCCTGACTGGCTGTGCAGCCGTGGGCAACGGGTATGCGCTGGAGTCGTGTGCACGGTGCAATGCGTTTAGATGAATGCTGACTCATTGCCCATTGGTCGCTCAATGTTGATGTTGCTGGGTGTTGTGTTTGACTTCACGGTATAACTGATTGGATGAATAGCGCCTGTCATATACAAATAAGGGTTGTACAAGGATGCGCTATGAAGGAACACAAATGGTCATTTAAATAAATGTTGTTCTTTCACAATGTTCTTCAGTCTTTACTTTGGGTTATAATTTAATTTGAATGTTTTGCATGGATGGCTTTGCGAGGTCAGGACCCGCGCTAAGCAGAGCCTGTTGCGCTGCAGTCCTGACCTCACCACCCGATCGCGCAATTCCTGTTGGCCGGCACAATTAAGAGACGAAAGTTGTACGTGCCCGACATACCTGGACACGGTCCGCCCCGCTCACTGACGTCACCTGACCTTGAGCGCGACCGCTGCCAAGTACCACTGGCCGCAGGCCATCTCAGTCAGGAGCAAATAGCGAGCGCCGAAGCGACTCGAACCCGGGCTGCCACTACCGGGATAGGTCAGAAGTCCAGCGCTCTCCCACTGAGCTATACAGGGGCAGACGCGTGTGACATACAGATTATATGTTGACATTATGTCATATATCTCAAATTATTTCAAAGCCAAACTCTGCACATTCACGTTGGGCTTATATTCAAAATTTCGCAGTAAAAACTTTTCTGGAACCGACAAGGCTCCACTTATTAGATACACTTTTTTCCTGGTGCTGTTTTAATAACTATCTACCCTTGGCACCTACCTTGACTACTTCCTCCCTCTCCGTCCACAGGATCTTCGAGCAGATCCGAGACTACTGCAACGAGTTCATCGGGCTGATCCCGCTGTCGTTCGTTCTCGGCTTCTATGTGACGTTCGTGGCGCAGCGCTGGTGGCAGCAGTACACTGCCATCCCGTGGCCGGATAAGTGAGTAGTGCTGCCAGATCACGTCATCACGTGATAATTAGCTGATCACGTGATTAATGCCGCGCTGGCGTGATGCTGTGATGATGATGGGTCGGAATACCCCGACACACCTCGTCACGCGCGAGGATTGTCTCTGTTGGGATATTCCAGACAGGTGCGGTTGTTATGAGGTGAGAGGTGTTAGTGAACTGTTTGGGCAGGGCCATGGGAACGTGAGCAGCCTGCAGTGGCCGTCTGCCAATGGAAACGGTGTGGTGGTTTGGGATCCTTTCACTGGCAATGCGCTATTCATTTTGAGGGGCACGAGTGCAGTAGGTAAGGGTCATCATGAGGTGAATTTTGTTAGATGTTTTTCGGCATACTTATGTAATGTGACTAATTCCATTAACATTTCCGACATGTAGTTCATGCGATTAACTCCATTAACATTCCGAATGTGGAGTTCATGCGACTAATTCCATTAACATTTCGCATGCGGAGTTTATGCAACTACTTCTATTAACATTTCGCATGCAGAGCTCGTGCGACTAATTCCATTAGCATTCCGAATGTTGTTATCATGTTGCTTAGCACGCAAATACGATAATGTCCATGGGCGTCGAAAGCGGGGGACGGGGGACGCGTCCCCCCAACAGGGACGCGTCCCCAATAATTTTCGGTTTTTAGCATTACGCCTATGGATGTTGCATGGAAAGAATCAACTTCAAAGTGCCTCCACCCCCCCACCCCCCCACACACACACTTTCGGAAGGCGGCGACGCCCTTGGTAATAACGCATTTATCTATGCATTAACCCGCACCGGGGGAGGGGGCGTCTAGGCGCCTCTAAGGTTTTTCGAGGATAGCGTAAAAACGGCGGCGCGTAGCGTCGCCTTTTTTGACACAGCTGATGGGCCATTTATCCTCAAACAGATCTCAAACAAATTTGAGGTGATGCTGGCGATTGGAAATTTAAATAGTTTTCGATTTTTTCTCGTTTGTTTCTAGCTATCAGTCCCCGAGATATTCGGGGATATCTGGGGCGAAGTCCTAAATCTAGACATTCTGAGCTTTGATTACCTCTGGTGACCTGAGTATTGAGTATTGACCTGATAAGAAATGCCAAAATAATTTCAAAATTATTTTTGAAGAGCTTTCGTACGGTGTTTTCTGTTCAGTGTTCATGCCTAGGTCTCATAGGAGCCGAGTTGGGGAGGGGGGAGCGTCGACCCTCCCCCACAACCGCCACGGTGAAGATGGCGCCGAGTACCTACAGGATTGGCGTGGGTTAACTACGAATACGGAGACACATAGGTATATCGGAAATCAGGATATGTGCCGACTTAACATGTATTTTGTTTTTGTTGTAAGAACCAGCACAGTCCCTAAAGCTCACGGGAGGACAAGCATCATGTATGGTGACTTTCCGAAAAGTTGACTGCAGCTTACTGTGGCTTACGTTTACTTCATGCTGCTTGCAAATTTACATAGTGTATAAAACCAAACAGCTTGTAGTTGACAAATAATATTTATATACCGTGATGTGTTTATATATGTGATGCCAGTAACACGCCTTAATCGGCGAAGAACGAGCAAGCCCGTATATACCCGATAGCAAGGAAATTGTCTTCTAAACTCCACATTGCCCAGTAGGCTCAAACCGAAACCCCACACCAGATTTTAGCTTAATCGGTCAGCACATTCGCGGAAATGGAGGTGCCATACATAACTAGTGTCCGGCAGTGCTTACCGCATTGTTATGGACAGCTACTGTTTGGCAACGACACTAGCGAAACACAGCGGCGCGTGAGGGAACTAACACTGCGCTATGGAACTCGGTGCCTGTGTGCTCGTGCCCGGCACTGTCTGGTCGCCCCCGATTTTTTTTTAGTTAGTTATTAGTACGTACTGTGACAAAGGTCCCGTTTTATTACAGGTGCAAGTATCGTTTTGCCACCACTCTCCGCGCAGGACCGGAAGACTTAGGTCAAATAGACACATAGCAACAATAATTGATTGCGAGTGAGGCTATCAGATGGTGAACGACCGTTGCTCATCAGGTTATACTATGTGGGATTCCCACCAAGGATTATAGCTTCTGAAAATCGTACGCGTAGTGTCGGAACGGGCTCCTTGAGCCGGCGTCGGGACGCGGAGCCGCTATATGTGCAAAAACAAAATGCCATGTATCAGTGCATGGATGCTGGCGTCTTTAGACGTCTCGCTCGCGTATACATGCACCTGATGCCGGCTGTCTTAACTCGTACCATCACACAAAGCCTCTTATAGATCCAGTTCCAGTCGCTTCACAAGGGAAGGCGCCGTAGGCCAATAAAATGCTCAGATGCAGTTGTGAACATAGTATAACGCCTGTGTCCACAGCTGGTAGGACGACACGAAGGATTATCATACGCCATTGCTTATGCCCCCTGGCTCCAGATCACTTTTTTGACGCATTGTAAATCGCATTAGATATGTCCGAATTAACCACTAAATATGTTATTTTTGCAGGACATCCGTCGCTAGCAGTAGGGATGACACCTTAGTGAGTGCTTCTCGATTGGCAGTTTTAGGGCAGCAGCCAAAGTTTTCACAACGGTCAGGTGAACGTCAAGAGGGCGGGGGCCGACAGTAAATCTCAGGGTGGTGTCAGTCGAGCTGCAAGTGCTACGCCAGTGTTATCTATAGAATAACGGCTGGCTGCTCGGCCCCCTTGAGTGTGTCCAAGGACCCCCTGCTGCTGTGGCCTACCTACCTGGTGCAGTGCCAGCTGTATGCGTCGAGGTGGACAGCTGGTGGGAGGAAACTTCGTTGAACATACTAGTGCCTCTTATCGCGCAGAGTTGGACCCCGTCGCCGGGGAAGGTGGCCTGGGGGCGAAGGGAAAAACGCTGCCATTTTTTGGTCACGTGTTTTAAATGAAGGATTTCCTTCATATTGTTCTTGTGTGTTGGGGATCACAGGAGAGTTTTTACGGCTTACTCTAGCAGCGTTCACCATAAGAAAGGTCACGTGATAGTGAAGGGAAGAATCCAAGATAGGGGCCAATTCCGCCCCAGGCCACCTTCCCCGAACGGCTACCCTTTACTATTGGAGTTTAAACAGCTAAGAAGAGTCCCTTCCTGTCTGATTGTAACTGACTCACATTATGTACTAAGCTGATTATCACAATATCACATGCACATATTTTCTACCGGTGCTATTGTTTAGGGTGCTTGTAGCAATGGATTACTTTACTACTAATCAATTATAATCTGAAGACATCTGGGTCATCATGGGCTGGTAGCATCAAACGGCGAAACCTGTCTTTGTATGCTTGTAATGTACATTGATCCAATGTTTATGATACAAGTATAATGACATTCATTGTAAGCTGGTAACATTTCCTGAGTTCAAAGACATAGCACCGATTTTGGGGTAGAGAAGCCCTTATCTGTACTCGGGTCATACATTCGGGAAAAGGCCTAAAACAGTGCGACTCAGTGCGTTATTCTTTAGTGGCATGAATGGCAAAATTGTTATGGGTCGACTACGTTATCATGTGCGAAACCTATTATACGGGCAGTATCCGACCCTCTTGAGTGGAAGGGAATGCCGAGGCTAATAGAGGCGGTGCCGCCGAGTCTCTGATCCGGGGCGAAAATAAAAAGTTCGTCAGCCGTTGGGTGAACATACAGGGCTAGTTAACCGACACAGCAGGAGCTTACAGTATTTGCCACGTGCGGGCCCACGTATGACTACTGTGGGAAATTTAACCTCGTGTACCGGGGGCTAAAAGGCGCGGAAAATCCCAGCGACTTGCTTAGGGAGTCGAGGCTGCGGGCTGATAAGAGGAGGGTAGACGAGTGAGGGTCGCTTAGGTTCGGTAAAACTAGCTCCCATAAAATAAGTTAGCATGGTCATTAAAGAGGAGCGGCCCGTATCCTGCATGGGAAACTAGCTGTTTCGCACTCCCACCCGCTGGGTAGGCGCGCCTATACTATACAATTCTGGACTAGAGCTTTGAGAGCGGAGCGCTAAGGCGTTAGAACGAAAGCAGGTCTAAAACCAGATTTATTCTCAGCAGATTATAGAATGATTACGCAGGGTGTCTGGCTCGCATGGGCAAACGATCCACTCATTTAACACACGCCAACCCCGTTTGTCAGCATACCATACAACGGGATTGACTGGAACAAAATTCGCAGTTTACTTGTGAAATGTCTGGGGAGGGCGATAGTTCGGTGTGAATGCTGGATAGCGGTCTGATCTCACATAGTGGGAGAGGCAGCAAAGAAGGTAACTGCTCATTTCAGTCTGACTTTACGTGGCAAATACCTAAAGCATACGGGGAGGGGTATAGGTAGGTGTGTGCGAGAGCGTGGATGTTTCAAGGACTCAGCGCGGCATGGGAGGGCACACTAAGCTGAAGCAGCGCTCTAGGTCTGCAATACGTAGGAGAGCAATTAAGGCTGTCTACAGACGAAGACGGCAAAGGAGAGAAGCCTAGGGTAAGTTATATGGGATCTGCTTGCCTCAGAAAAATAGAGCTATCAGCGGCACATATTCATTTAGAAGTGTTCAGAGACGAGGCAGTCCCTTGCGCGCCTGGAATTTCCCGTGACCAGTTGTCGACCTGATTCTCAGGTAATTTAGATTTACTGGGCAAAGTGTTGGTTTTTTTGTTTTTTTTCCCGCGGGTGTGCGGGTCCAGTCCAAGTCGGTTACTTGCCTGCTCGGTTCAATGTGTGGAGAGGAACCAGTTTTGGCAAGATTCGAAGAAGCCCCTTGAGCTTCGAATGAGTGGACCGCCCGGTTAACTCGATGTCAACAATCTGCCCGTCCATGCTCTCCCCTGCCTTGTCCTGCGCATTTCGCCCCCTTCAGCCCTCTTCTGGCCTCCCCTGCCTCCCTTGACCCCCCTCCCCCCGACTCTCCCACAGGATCCTGCACGCGATCGCGCTGTATGTGCGCGGTGCTGACGAGAACTCGAGGATGATCCGGAGGACGATGGTGCGCTACCTGAACCTGTCGCTCATCCTGCTGCTGCGCTCCATCTCTTCAGCGGTCAAACGCCGGCTGCCCACGCTCGAGCACCTCGTCGAGTCCGGTGAGCGAGGCAGAGCGGTCACAGGGGTCATATAGGGTCACGTGGCGGTCACAGGGGGCATATGGGGGTCACGTGGCGGTCACAGGGGGCATAAAGGGGTCACGTGGCGGTCACAGGGGGCATATAGGGGTCACGTGGCGGTCACTTGGGTCATATAGGGGTCACGTGGCGGTCACAGGGGGCATATAGGGGTCACGTGGCGGTCACTGGGCTGTGAGGGCCGCAGGGGTCGCAGGATTACAGGGGTCATAGTGAGCACGTGGGTTGAACACTCAATACTGAAATAGGTCACTTTCCAGTTGTCCGCTACACTTTGTGGACACATGACACTGCTCCTGGCGGCTGGTATTCCACTCCATCATGAGATGAAGGCAACGGCAACGCACTATGCTTGATAGTGAAAATGCAAACAAAAATACTTATATTTTATGGACATCTTGTATTGGCTCGCGCACGAAGCACGCATTGACACAAATCGTGCATACGCCAATCTTACCAAGCCCCCAAGGCGATTCGTAATATAAGCGAGATTGTGAACTTTCGACTCTACTAAACATAATTTGGCTTGTCTGTCTGCAAGCCCTTGTGCCTCTGCAAGCTTTATCTTTGCAAGTTGCGACATCAATGTCATGGCGAAACATGCCAGCAATGGTATGGTGTCGTTGCGGTTTTCCTATAAAGCATTGGGGTCATTTTCGGCATAATTCGTGACCGGCAGCAACACTAAAACAACTGCAATAGTGGCAAATGTTTTACAATTATTTCATGGGTAGTTTGTACACATGAAAGTTGCCCGATCTTGCTTTCAAGTTTGTATTGGCACTTCAAACATCCGATTGCAAACTAGATACACTTTTTAATAGTCGGAGGCTCCGAGTTCCGAAAATAGTTTTGGGAGTAGCCTTTCGCTAGTGTCTCTACGCGTCGAAATAGCATTATGACAGCTGAATTTGAAAACAAAAGAGCATGCGTGAAGATGCCAGACGACGAGCAAATGAATAGGAGCATTGTGTCCTTTCTGGTGCAGCTCATCACGGATCTAGTTTTTGGTCG
>VOPJ01011603.1:0-26277 GCA_014673585.1 Semibalanus balanoides
AAACGGTTGTATCTCCTCTGATTGAAACGGTACTTGACGTGTTTAGTGCACTCGAATTTATGGTAATATGCCCCGTTATTAACTTCCTGACCGAATATTAACGCTTCAGGTGAACTGATAAATCATTGTCGACTTGATACCAGAACTGATATGAGAGCTTGCGTTTATATTGGTTCCATCCGCTACTGGTAAAAAACATCTGACGCCCGTTTTTCCGACGCTTAATCCCATGCTGTAGCCACCTCAAGGACATATTTTATTGTGAGCTGCAAGAAATTCAACTTTCTCGTAATTATAAAAAAGACGAGTAGCTTTCATACCAACAACATTTCTCCAATTCTCCCTCGACTCTCTCTCCCTCTGTCTCATTCCCTTCTACATACTCTTCATGCGGCCGATTGGATACGATGCTCAAGTCAGACAATGGGCTGGTACCCAGCAATGCATGGTCCAAGTGCCACTTTACTTTGAAACGGGGCGCAAAATGCTATACTATAGGTTAGCCTTTCCTGCCTTTAGGGATGCTTTATTATAGGTTTGCAATACACATTTCCTGAACAAACTAAAAGATCAGCTGCTTATATGATGCGTTTTAGCGTCGTGCATGCTGCATTTCAACAATGTGACGTTCTGCATTTTTATTATTATTTTATTGATGGTCACTTCTTGACCAGCTTGTACAATGTACATTGTACTTCTCATTCATGTACCTACAAAGACGCTAAGCCGTCTTAATTCGCACTTCAGTTGTTTTAAACGATAGCAATATGGCAGGCTGCAACGCAAGTAGTTTCCCATCCCGGATCTCATTTGCCAAGTACACACAATGCAGGACTGCAGGATAGGTATATTACATGTTTTTTGGGTAGCTGATAATGACATTGTACGGCAGCTATAATATTGCTCTTCGTTGTTGTTTGTTTATTGCAGTTTTAGGGCGCATCGACACCTAACGTCAATTTGCGTCCATCCTCCTCTTTGACTAAACTCTGTCTGTCTGTGTGTCTATCTACTTGTTAGTCTGTCTGTTCGTCTGTCTGTTCTGCGTCGAGCCGTTGTCTCGTCGCCGCTGATTGGCTATCAGCTGCGAACCGGCGCTGGTAAGCGTCAATGGCGACTCGCGAGCCAGCGCGGAAGATTCCAGTTCAGCCGGAGGGCGGCCACAGTGAACCAGGCAGCTGTCGACGTGCTGATAGACCGCAGGCCGCCGCGCTGGGTAAGTTGGTGCAGGGTGGGTGTTGGTCGCGCGGGTCTGTGCCATGGGCGCGTTTCGGGACGTGATCGATAACAGTTGCCGGATCTTAAGACCCGCGCCCAGACACTGGGCCTCTCGCAATCTATCACTTCGCCCGACTGAGAGAGGTGGGGATGTTGTGGAAACATCCCGCGTCCTGCTAGACTCTGGCTAACATGGCACGTGTAATACCAAAAACAACAAAAGACATATGTTCGAAACGACTAATCAAAATCATTTCGAAACTATCATAGATTTGCTTTATTTCGCTCACGTCAAAACTCAGGTCAAGAGGTCATCGAAGGTCAAATTTTCAAGTTTAGGACATGCTCCAGAACCCCCAAATATCTCGGAACATATGCTATGACTATGAAACAACGAATTCAGAAAGAAAAACTATCCGCAGCCATTGAAATATTGCATATCGCTATGTATGCTGCCTCAAAGATTGACGCTCAGTCAATAGTTTAGGCTCTAGGAGGACATTACAGTCAAGAGCTGAATTGTTTTCGAGGCTCAAAAGTATTGTCGTAAATAGACTTTCTAACCTAGACAGAAGCATGCAGATGCATTAAGCTGTTTACGCCATCGGTGTATGTGCTATCGTCCAAGGCGCTTGAGAAATATGATCAAAATATTGAATCAGGTGGTTAGGTCTAACCTAAGCGAAAAATGACCTCAAGGTCAAGGTCAAGTGGGTGACCCAAGTAGGTTCATGTTGCAGATATCAGATAGATTTGTGTTTGACGAAGCAAACACAGGTGACAGATGAGAGTTCTCTATCTTCCTGTTATGACCAAGAGTTATTGACTGCACGGTTGTTAGAGACCTCGGTAACCTCAGATGACCGTTATGTTCCCTGAGGGCAAAAAACTGCACTGATCATAGGACTAGATATGATATGATAACGATCCAATCCAGAAGGAAGTGAGACTGATAGTCGTGCGACAAAGAAAGCAATTGATTATTTCTCGTCATTGACTTATAATGGGGTAGCATCCGCAAAATTAACGCGACCGTAGAGGTCGACCGATCAAGAACGAGATCAAAATAGACATATTGTAGATAGTAATGATTGAATGTTAATGTGCCTGAAAGTTTAATATCGAGATCCCTTAAGAAACTGTAGTTTATGGCACGAACGCGCAAACGGGTTTTTGTAGGTCAGGGGGTCTACGACCGACCTGGCTGACCTTGACCTGACACGAAACTTTGGAGAATTTTCGCAAAATGTCTGGAAGCAGCATCAGTGAATAGTATATGCCCAAATTTGGCGGCGCTGACGCGCGCCGCGTTTTTTTTCGTTATCTTGAAGAAACATTGAGGGGGGGTGTTTCATACACCCCCCAGTGGGGCGCGGGTTAAGGGAATATTTAACTTTATATTCATTTATCTGCATTTTTCTGTGACACATGTTAATGTATGGTAACAAATAATGGTGCCTCAATTAAAATTTTCAGATTGATTTTATATTTTTCAAAAATTATATTTTGGGAAATGTGAAAATATGTTCTTTCATATGGTGACCAACAGTATGATCCATCACTATCCCTGGTTTGAATGTTGATTTGTAAACAAGTCATAGCGCCAGAAAGGAAGTAAATGCGCCGAGAAAAGTGACAACGTCCCTGATTGGTCAATGAAACAAATCGCCGACAATATATAGGTCACCGTTGCGTGCCCTAGTGTACTTCCGATTGCATTTTTTTCATGATAAGCTTAAGCATAGTGTTGTATACAGCAAGAGACAAAACTATACAAAACGCCTAATGTTGAAAACAAATGAACTGATTTTTAAAAACATGAGGGTCGCAACCACTAACGTTGAACGTTGAACATGATGACCTTTGACCTTTGACCTGTTCATCAAGGTCATGTCTGGCGCAGATGGCGTCCCGTATAAGTAACAATCCTTAGTAACTTGTGCTGTTTCCGAGTGTTTATTGTTCAGACGCATAAGCGCAGATGTTTGAAGGTGACAGTTGTGGCTTACACTGAGTTGTGACTTCTATTGACCCGACCCAATAAGAGGTCAACCGAGGTCACTGACATTTGATGACCTCAGATGCTTTTTGTTTGTCTTCTGGCAGTTTCTAGGACATTTTGTGACGCTGATTTCAAATCTGGGATTCATTTTGCATAATCATATGTTCCACTGGGGTCATGCTTTTCCAGAGGTCAACTGAGGTCACTGACCTCAGTTGACCTGACATCACCTTTTTGTAATTCGGCATTTTCTAGGACGTTTTGTGATGACGATTTCAGATTTGGCATCCATTAAGCATTGTTATATATTTATTCACGTTTTTAGCTCGATTAGTGTTTAATTTTCACGCATTTATGATTTGATGACATCCGGGTCATTGACATGACCTCAGAGGTCACTTAAAGGGAATAGTTCACCTTGAAAAACACGAGAAAAAGCTCAGAATTGATGAAGAGAAGCAAGAAATTAAGTATCATATTACTAGTAAGTCAAAGAAACCTATATTAACGCGGAAAAGCAAATTAAAATGTCAATTATTTGGTGACAATTCATATTTTTTCCTCAAAGTAATGCGAAATCAGCTGTCTGAGAAGCACGCAACGTCATCGAGTTAGTGAGGATAAAGATGCATATAGAAAATACAACGCTTTGAAACCATCAGTCATTGCTTCAAGTAGCGGGGGGGGGATATGTTGCGTACTATTACATTTCAGCTATGAAGATGGTAGTGTCCGCACACCGTCGCTCGCTGCACTGTCCCTTGCTCTGAGGGCGTTATAGGAGCATTAGATGCACAAGGTCTTCACGGTCTACAAGGTCACTGGACGTACCGGCCGGCCGGTCCCGGCTCCTATCACTCAGCGGGCGGTGCGCCGCGGGCCGGCCACATCAAACAGCGGCACGCGCGTACGGTACGAGGTGGGGTTTGGTTGTAAGTGGGGACAGATCAACAATTTGTCCGCGAGCACTGGAACAGGCGCCGAAATTTCTGATCCGTAATAGTCTGTTGAACAAAAACCAAAATTGGATGGTATCTGCACGCTACGTCAGCGTTCGATACGATACGACTAATGTGCACCACAAGTCAAGAGAGCTATGTGACGGTACGGTATATAGAGCCGTGCTGTTCGAAAGAAGCACGTCGTGCTGTGCAGTATATCGATGAGATAGCGAGATACATTGCTGTCGTGAGGTAACCGAACTCGACGAAAGCCTACGTCACGGTAGCCTCTACTGTGGGGTCACTGGGATTTGGTTTACCGAGCAGATTTTAACGTTATGATTTAATGACAAGTACCATTTTTTACAGACTATACGGACAGAAATTGGTGCCTGGACTGTTCAAAAGTTTGACTCAGATTCGGCCATCTCTTAACAAATTAACGCCAAAAAACTGGGTCTCACACGGTATGAAATCCATAATAGATGGATTTGATTGTGCTTTACAGCTGCATCATTCTATCGTTTAGCACCCTTTGGTTTTGACGTTACGGTGTTGTAATGAAATAAATATTCGAAATTCGGCAATATATATATACTACAGATGGATTTTAGCAGCGAAATATTGCATTTTAAACTGAATTTTCACATGCGTTTTAAAGACAGTACTCTACACATTGGTGTTTGTTTCATCGCTTCACGTTCCATTGTGCCGAACACTGATTTAAATTATGAAGACGTCATAAACCATTAATTTGCGCTTGTATAGCCAGTAACTTTGCACGTATCACGCGCCGCTGATCGACACATAGTGCATACGCCGGGCGGATCGTTTCTCTACACATCTGTGTTTGACTCGTGTCTTTGCGACTTTTGGTTGCCGAGTTATAGGTCCGGTATTGCAGCGATGTTTTGCATGTAATTTGGTGGACAGAACAGGTGTGCACGTGCGCACGTGCAGTATGACCCATATTTTGACCTGTGCAACATTGCCAGTGGTGATGTTTCAAGCCACACACCGAATTTTAGCTTTATAGGTCCAGCCGTTTCTCAGCTACAGCAGGATAATATTGTCTGACACCCCTGACGCGGCACGTGTCACGCGCCATGCTGAGTCGCTGACCCCTCACGTGACACGTGAGACAAAACATGTCAATAATTATAATGTCATTGCATGGGGCTATCAGATGGTGAAGACTGCTTGTCAATCGGATGCGAGATTAACAAATATAAGCTTCTGACAAGCGTTATGGTCTGGTCGGGCCGGGCTGGGCCGGGCCGAGTCGGCCGCTTATATGTGATAAAAATCCGGTACCTATTCAATGAGGACTCGCTGCGCTCTTCGTGCTCGCTCGTAATCACCGAATATGGCCTAATATGCAGGAGCGCTACCACTCTCCGAAAGTTGGGGAGACACGGGCTTTCTTAAGTCGATTCCTAATCCATGTACACCCATAAGCGAACTGTTAAAATCAGAAAATGTTGAGGGACGCGTCTCCCCCTCCCGCTTCCGACGCCCATGCTAATATGACCCTTTACTGTCACGTGCCAGGTATTGCTGAGCAAGTGATATTCACACGGTATTCACCTGACATGACTAAATACAGGTGGGTACTTGATAGGTACTACCACATGAGAAGGCAACTGAGGAGGCAACAAACTGGTGTTTTTCACTACATACGAGGCGAAATCCACTGGTAATATAAGACAATCGACAGCTGAGTGCAGGGATCACACCACTTGAGTCATCGTGATATCGAGGGTGAATCACGACCGTGCGCTCCTCCGCGGGGTTTGGCGCGGAATCCTCCGCGGGGTCTGGCGCGCAATCACAGGACGGATTAAACACTTTGGCGCGCAATCACAGCCTCACAGGGCGGATTACAGTGGAGGATCTACGGTTGGGCAGAATGGGCAATGGCTCCTCCCAAACGAAAAATCGCTAGGCAAATGTATGTATTTGCCTCTCCCAAAAATCACGACTTATCTGATCGTGATCATTATTTATCCCCGCTCAACAGCTATTTTCCGCTGACGGTTTCCCTCTGCTCAACATCTTATCGCTGACGGTGCCCTTATGTGGGGGGGGGGGCGCTCTTTTGAGGGCTTGCCCTCTTGTCAGCAGGCTTGTGCTTGGTTCCGCTTTAGCGGAATCGATTCCGATTCCATGCCAAGCCAGATGGAGCTGATTTCGATTCCGAATCCAATATATATATATATATATTTTAATTGGGGAATTCATTCAGATTCATGTATTGCGGCTCCGTCCTCGCGTGCGAGGCCTTTCAGTTGCCAATGTCACATGATATGGAATGAGTGAGCGGTAGATACGCACAAAAAAACATACACGCACGAACATAATCATTCAGGGCATATGATTCGATCATTCTCAGTTTCCGCCCTCGACCTTCGGTCTTGGGCGGAATATTCAGCTCGGACCTCGGTCCCAAACAATTATTATCCTGGCCCTGTGTGGTATTATTATATATATTATCATACCGTTTCTCATCAAATGTTTAATCCCGCCAGGGAAGAGGATCTGCTTTTACCGAAGATGGATAGCTTCTACTGTGCTTTTTTCTGCACTATTATTCTGCTCGGTAGAATAGGACATTTAGCATGCAAACCCAAATGAACGGTATTATAATTGAGAAAGCACAAGGATAGTCAGAGTAATTTTTAAGAAATTGCTACGGAATCACTTGAAATCGCCATTGATTCCGATTCCGATTCTTTCATTAAAAAAATATTGATTCCATCTGATTCCGATCCCATCCGGATGCCAATGGAATCGAATCCGATTCCGATTCCAGCACAAACGGAATCGATTCCGGAATCGGATTCGATTCCACTGGAATCAAGCACAAGTCTGCTTGTCTGATGTCCAAATACGCCACTGCTTGTAACTACCTATGCGAAGCGAAATTTTTGCCCCTCCCAAACTCGAAACCTAGGTTCGCTACTAGCAGATTATACACTTCAAGCAGATTAAACCCAATTGTCTATTTAGTCAATGGCTTACATTAAATATCCTGCATATATCTTCAATATCTTTTAGGTAAACCAACTTTGAAAACGATTCTCCACTCAAGCCTATATTAATGTGGAAAATAACGATGAACATATAATACATTGCATAGATCGCGTACACAACCACCCACCTTCAGCCACTGCTGCACAAACTATAGAAGCCCTTGTTTAGAAGTGTGCACGCTTGGCCCTATATAGGTACTTGTGCACTACATAAAAATACGCAAGTCGCAAGGCCTATGCCCTATGCTCTAAAATACGAAGTGTGAAAGTCCAATGTGATGTCCAATGGTTGGTCGGTTCGGCTAAGCTCTGCCATATATTTTGGCCAAGATATACCCTCTCCGCCTAGCTGCAAAGTTAGGTCTAGGTTGTCAGTCGGCGCGCATGCACCAGTTTGTGTACGTTTTTTAAACCTATAACTATCCTCATCCGTCACGTTGCCTCACATAGGGCCTGTTCCCGTCGCGCCTCTAGCCGCCTCTAACCTCCTCTAAGTTGCTCCAACTGTACCTGCTCTGTGTTAACGAAAACAATTGGAGCAACTGGAAGCAACTTGGAGGAGGTTAGAGGTGCGACGGTAACAAGCCCATAGTCCACCAGTCACACAATAGTTTCACCTCCAGCCGCCAGAGGCGCCACAGTCAGACGTCATATCGTCGCACGGTATAAGCTCGGCTACAGAGTGACCATGTGAGCCCGTGTTACTGCATGGTATCGGCTCCAACCTGACACACAGAGCCGATGTAGACTCCGTGGCAACAGGGATAACATTTCGTCCGTCTACACTTCATGATAAAAAGTGAATAGATGTGACATTGCAAAATGTCGAGTTGAAGCATACTTGTACTCACTACGTCCCATTTCAGCCAGCTGACACTCACCACAAGTGTGCCACTTATGAAGAATAGGTGGAGGATTACAGTTACGTTAGCTTTGGTAATATAAGCCCGCTTTTTGCACCATAAAGGCCAAGGATGCAGTGTGGGACAGAAGCCCTTCCCTTCATATCACATACAAGAGAGCACCTGGCCAGACTGTCCTACATTTGGACGCGTCATGGGTCCTCGCCGTGACGCTCATACCGGCCGGCACCTATCAGCTGACGGCCGGGTATTTCGGGAGCAGCCTCACCGACGGACCATGCCAGCACGCACGAGCGCTGTGCGGGTGAGATTCCGAATACACCTCTCGGCCCCGTCGGACGTCTTTCATCGCTCTCCGACAAGAGACACATCACACAAGATGTAAAACAAAAAAGCGGTTGTCTAGTCGGCAAGCACGGATGGTGCGCTAATAACAGTCATGCGTGTCAGCCCCAAAGACATTATGCAGTTTAAAACAGCTTCACTTATTTTGAATTTATTCCTACTAATAATCGCATAACATGCTCTTCATACACTTGAAATTTCTGATTTTTTTCTATCATGGAGCAGGTTGATCATCAGTTGTGCCTAGAATATTCCTAGAGGAACTTGATACAACAAAATCAACAAAAAGCATTAACAGCCGTTCCTCAAGATGAGGAAAGACCGCACGACCAGACACACATTGACATTGAATATATAACCTGTCAGTACATCACCTTGTCACACCTAAATCATTTTCGTCAACAAACTATTCAGCATATTCAGAATATAATACAAGTGAGCGGATACATAAATTCCTTCCCTTCAAGCAAATCAACTCAATATTCGCGCCATCTGAGATCCGAGTCACGTAAAGGATTTCCAACTAACCATGCTGCAGCCTTATCCTACAATTTTGCCATCAGGACAAAAGAAAACATCTTCACCTGAAATGGTCTTTGGAAACGTCCCATATTGAAGTCCCTCCAAATTGACGTCGAGAACTGACGCTTCCTTGCCAACAGAGTGGGAGATTTAATAATTTGATCTTCACTTAAGCATCTGAAGCATGCTGAGTCTGAGTCTCCGTCAGTCGTGAATGGCTAAAACACACTTTCCTATTCTTTCATACAATAAACCAATCTGCAAACACAAGGGTGACACCACTCACTACCTTCCGAAGTTGGGGGGCGATGGGGGACGGAGGCAACTTTGAAGTGCGATCTTTCCACTGCGACGATGGCCCATAGCGTATTGCCGCCCCCGCTCCCAACACCCATGCTGCATGTGCAAACAGACAAACCACGGTACTAACCACGGTTCAAACTCTGGGCGACCGGAGGCACAAAGTTTGATCTATTAATAGTTCAAATTGCACGTGAGCCTTAAGCTCTTGATACGCCCTGCCACTGTCCCTGCATGATCCGGCCGCCAATCCCACCTGAACGGCCACCAGCTCGGACTTTGACACCGCGCTCCGACGATAATAAATATCCGATCATCGTGTTGATCTTCGGGCCTATTTGCGGGGCCCGATGTCGGAGTCGCTATCTCCTCCTGTGTAAATCATGGTGTTTATCCTCGGTCTGGTATCGCATAAAAGACGCGGCTCTCACTTAGCCGGTGGCGCTATCGCACCAGATTGGGCTAATGTTTCGGCCTATCGAGGACCGCGGCAAACATTGCAGTATCGAGACGCGGGCGGCGCCGACTCGCTGGCCGGCCCGGGCGTGTCGCCGTCTCGTGCCAGGCCGCGTGTACTGACCGTACCTGTCCGTACCTGTCAACTGGCCAGGCCGGCACAGAGGCGGACAGTGTGTCAGAGTCAGGATTTAAGCTAAAATTGCATTGTATTTGGAAAAAGGAGCGCGGAGTGCATTTGTTGCGTTTGATAAGGGTTCAATGTTACGATTTTCGGTCTATGATTCGGTCGAGTGCTTCCGGACCGATGAATCATGAGTCATCGATGGCGATTGTGATGAGTCATCGATGAATCATGATGAGTCATCGATGAATCATGATGAGTCATCGATGAATCATGATGACTCATCGATGAATCATGATGACTCATCAATTAATAATTTGTGTAGAATGAGTCGGGACCTCTTTAGATATGTGGGCTTAGCTTTGTGAAGCCTTTGCTGTGTCGGCTGGGACCACGCACCTGATCCCGTCGCTGCCGACATTAGCATGAAGCCTTTGCTGTGTCGGCTGGGACCACGCACCTGATCCCGTCGCTGCCGACATTAGCGCACGGTAGTGATGCCATTTTCCCAAAATTTCCTGACCAAAACCAATCCAATACCAAACAGGAGGCATTTCGGTTGACCAAATATTGACCGATTTTGGTCGAGACAAAAATGTCCAAGATTTGACCGATTTTCAAATAGTATACATATCTATACACACTGGCAAAAATAGCTTTGTTAACATCATAATTCATAAAACGCACATGTACAGTTTCCAAAAAGAACATTATAATTGTGAAAAAGGAACTAAAAAATACATTTGGAAAGAAATAGTGGATGCCGCAAAGCAAAAGACCAAAGACAATATTGCATGACTAAATTAATTTCGAGCAAATTGTGCATCAATTTGCTGGATAGAAATAAGAATGCGTAAAAAATGTGAGAAAAAAGTGAATTGTTTAAGATTAAGCTGACCAAAAAGTGTCAAAAAAATTATAAGCCTGACCGACCGATTACCAAATCGGTCACATAATTGTTTTCGGTAACCAAAATTTGGGTAACCGATTGACATCACTACTAACTACTAACACATCGGACCAGAGCGCAGCCGTGCCGGTCATGATAGGGCCTGTTCCCATGGCGCCGCTAACCGCCTCTAACCTCCTCTAAGTTGATCTAACTGCAACTGCTCTGTGTTGAAGAATACGACTGGAGCAGGATGGAGCAACTCAGAGGCGGTTAGAGGTGCGACGGGAACAGGCCCATACCCATGGTCTGTGCATACGGCACTATGGCAGCGAGGCCGCACGGACAGCGGACGCTGTTGCTCCCGACTCGGCCTCTGTCTGGTCAGACTCGGTCCGAAGGTGAGTCTGAACAGACAGCGAAGCGCAGACGACGGCTCCTCTTGGCCTTATACAGTCATGGGGTCGCCCATGGTGGTGTGAGAGTGTGGCAGGCAGAGGTGACTGTGTATGAGGTGATACAGGCAGAGGTGACTGTGTCTTTGTACTGTGTTTGTATTTGTTAGTAGTTTCTAAAATCTGCCGAACAAACTGTTGAACTAAGCAATGCCAACATGACATTGCTTACATGGGCGGATCCAGGAGGGGGTGGGGGGGGGGGGGGCACGGGGCCATGCCCCCAAACTATCCGAAATCGGCGCAAAATTGATACATTTCCTGAGATAATAGGAAAACTAAGCAACTTTTACTAAGGAAAGTTTGTTTTATATCAGTTACTGATACATAAGCAAACAAAATCCGATGAATGCCCAGAATTGAGCGAGACTTTTAGAATTTGCCCCCCCCCAAACTGACCCAAAGGCCAAACTACCCGTTCTGGATCCGCCTATGAATTTCCGTATGCGCCAATATGGCAGAAAGCGAGTGGCTTTTGCATAAATAAGCTTCAACAAGGTAATATACGTTTGTACTGCATGAATGACAAATAATTAGCAACAATTATATCAACATTGTGCATGAAGATGAAACAAACAAATAGTAACGAATAATCGCTGGGGATTCCCACTGTTTCCAAAACAACTATGGCGAAGTTTCGCCTTTTTGAAAACATGATAGGAGTTTATTTCCTATATAGAATTTGTGCTTTGTGCGTTAAATATATCTTTAAGCCTGTACCGAAATTGTGTTGCGCTTCCAAAAATAAGTGAAACATTGTTTTTCTGCGTGAACTAAACGCTTCGCAAAACATTTATATTTAAGGTTAGCCGCTTTAAACTTCAATAGGACGAATCACTGTAATTGGTTGTTGGTCCCCTGTCGCACCCTGTGATATCACGGCTCCTCGTGAATTGTACAGCCATCTTCACCAGCTCGACCTCTAGCCGACGCGACGTCAGATGTTAACTGCACACTTTGAATTTCAGCATCTCTATAATTGAATTGCAATTGCATGTCAAGAAATACAGGGATTTCTTTTGGTAGAAATCCCTGCAAAATCATCTCTAGAATAGCATTTGAATTGTATTTCAAGAAATGCAGGTTCCTGATTTTTCAGGTAAGACCTGGCGGCGTTTCTTATTCAGGGTTGTGTAACGGTTGTATGCTTTATTCACACTACTCGGAGTACCGGTCATGATTTGTTCATGATTTGATTATACCAAACGGGAAGTGAAACCGAAAAGGCAAAGGGAGAAAACTAACGGGAAATTTTGCGTTGTAAGAGCAAATAATTGTACATGAATTCATACAGTTTCAATTGATACAAAACATATCTGGGAAAAGCCTTGTTCCTAGACTCAGTTACCCAAAACGCACGAAATATTACCGGGTACTACCGGGTACTAAAGAGTACAAATAAATCCTTTGTGAAAACAGCTAATATTACGCGCAAGTTACGATATTACGCACCCAGCGAACGAGGTTGTTACACTTGTTAGTGCTGTTTACATGGTTTACATATTCTGATTCAACGACCGACTATTGCCGGTATGACGTTGCAACTATTTTCACGATGCAAGATTCTTGTGATGTCACATGTAATGATATGAATATTTATCAAGTTATAACAAATTGCCACTTTTTCGTAAAAAATCGAATGCCAGAACCGTAATCAGGACACTCTTCCAGCATTACATGTAGGTACTTTTCCAAGGTGTACAATTCCCTTCAACACATTTGCCAAACATCACACTCTTTCTCAGGAACAATGTATTGTAGGTTGGTAATAACAGCGTCATTGAAATATTCGTAAGTCTTTATAGTCTGACTATGTGATTTGTGTTGTTTGCTATTCATGGTGTGTTTATTTTGTGACACAACTTACAATGGCCAGACACACACCGCGGGATATAGTCCATCCAAGTCCATGCCGAGGATATACGAGGTTCTATATACTATATACGAGGTTCAAACTTGTTCTCACATTGGCGTCAAAGTCTTAAATGATTCACAATTGGAAGTTATAGTCTTTAAGCTCCATTATTACACCGTACACGACCTATTAAACGACCTGACATCTGCAGCTACCTACAATATTCCTTGTTTTTGCTCACATTGCCATTCAGTTGACTAGACTGATGCTATTAGAAGCGGTTAATAATTTATTAAACCAATCACATCCCTTCTCACTTTCCATCAATGTGCCTTTTCCCAGCGCAATGCCACTTAATCTACCAACAAGACTTGTGATTATCTACTGCCAACAGATCGAGCCGCTTGAACACGATCGGACTGTTGTTTAAGCACTTATGTTCTCATATGTCTCGTATCATCGTCATGCTAAGATAACGATTGGCTGCGCTGTACTGAAGAGCGTTCAATAAATGAGAACGTTTGTGCAGATAACTGGCATATGAGGATATGCTCCCAAAGATTTATACAATATTTATTAAATTCACCAATGCACTGTGTAGATCCTATAGCGAGTGATAGACACCACTGCCTATTAGAGCATATTGCTCAATTTCAGCTTTTCAATTTTACCCTACTTCCCAATATCAATGGTAAATGTATGATCAGGAATAGGTTATTCACCGCAAAAATATGATACCGGTTAAAGACATAACATCATGTACAGGTATACATTTTCCACGCATGCAACATTGCACACCCAAATGGAGAAACACATAAATTAAATAGCACGTGCATTATTTTCCCATACATGCAACATTGCACGTCTAAATGGAGAAAACCGGGGATTTCAATGGCACGTGAACATGGGCTCTCGCAGCGGGGGGGGGGGGACGCGGGTAAATATCCCCCAACTTTAGGTTGGGGGGGACAGAGTGTCTTTTGTCTCCCCCAACTTTGAGCACATGACAGTAACCTCAAATTTCAAGTAGGTGCCTCAAACAGTAGGGGAGAACGGGGCACGTTCTGTCACGGGGCACATTATGTCAGCGGGGTTTTCTCGTGCACTATCCACCACACCTATATTGTTGTTTCGTAACATATGTTACTTTGTGTTTGCGACGGCCCGGTACGATCAAAACAACAACATGCTTGCGACCACATTGGTCCAAATTGGAAAAGTTTGTTTTTCAACAGAAATCCAAACTTTTTGTAAGTGAACAAAATTTTGGTTAGTGGCCATTCAGATAATTTGATATGAGGTCTTGAATGCTGTCATGGGCGAACACGAATTGTCAAGAATATAGTCTGAGCGTTATTGCTGTCCGTTCTCACCAATTCAGTAAAAAAAAAAAGATGTGACGTATGTCGAGTGGGGCAGGTATCTGTCCACCTCAATCCTGGGAACAGAGGTTCTGTCATCTGAGAATTGCTGTTCATGATTACTTAAGTCGTATGCTTATAAAACGACCATACAGAGATGATTGCCAGTTAATTGCAAGATGATGATAAGCCACTAATAAGCGCTAAAACGAATCAGGTGTTCGAATGCAGCTCACATTAATTTCGTGCCTTAAGGCCATTCTAAGGATTTTCACTGAGTGTATTCTACTGGGGATTAGGCTTCCAGGTTTGATAGGAGGGAAAAGGTTTGAGCTTAGTTTCGTTTAGCGAAAATAGTTGTTGACCGGGGGGGAATGGCGTAGGGGCGCTCATTGCCGAAAAAATCTTATATCACTGGGCCGTGGAGATAGTTCACGGTTTTCCTTACGCTGAATGGCGGTGGATCTTTGCGTCCACAGGGGGGGGGGGGGATTTCGGGGAATATCCCACCCCCAGTTAACACGTAATTATGCCCCGATTCGTGCATGATAGCCAAGGAAAACGCAAAAATGCATGTATGGGATTCGTATATGGGGATATTTTACACTTATTGAAAGGTGGTGATGATGAAACCCTCTCTCCCCCTGCAGGGACGCCAACAAGATGGCCGTTCGGTGAAAAACAGAAAGTGCCCATCAGTGACAGAATGTACCATAGGTGACATAGTCCCGTATATGGGCAGGTTCTGTCGGATGAGTCATTGCCACATTATCGACACTGGTGTCGAAACAAACTGAGATACCACTTGAACTCCTTACAATGATTTGAAGCTATTGATGTATGTAACAGCATGGGAAAGTATCAATTAACGACTCTTAAAAGTGTGCCCTCCAGGGCCAATTAACAAAAAAGTGACAGAACGTGCCCCGGTCTCCCCTACATAATACAGTCTTAAGCACCTTATAACTGTTAAAATACAGTTATTCAGGGACTGAAATCAAAATTTTCGTCACTCCGCGGAGCATTTGTGTCTCCAATTCAATTATTTACGGGTTAAAACACAATTATATATTTGCACCTTTCTGTGGCGCATTTATATCTTATGTTCTTTATATGTTGATACTTTCTTATCACATTGAGCAAAATAGTTTGCTTTTCACTTTTTTACCGCAGTCTTAACCTTAGCCTTACGGAAGCTTTTTTACCATCGCCGCACGGGGGCTCCTTGTTAACTTCCACACCAAACAACATAGAGCAATGCAGGTAAGAAACCAGCAATGCTTGCCTGTCATGTGAGGAAATGCTAACGGTATATCCATTTTTGTGGTTTCAGGTCAACGGGTGACCTTCCAGGTCAAGTGAATGACCTCAACTCGATCATTTCTAGAATAACAATTTTATTTCTAATCAGAAATTGAAATAAGAATTAGAAATTGAAAAAAGGAAATTGATATAAACCTTAAAATTAGAAATTGAAATATGTAAATTCAAAGGCATGTTCCTGGACCAGTTTTGTCTCAGAAATACAGAAAAGGTATTGGTTTGTTGTGTTCGTATCTGGCAAAAACAAGTAAAGAAAACAAATATTTCACAAAAATGACGTCATGAGCTTCTCACACTTAGGGAACCATCACTCAGTCAAAAATAGAGATATTGCTTTGAAATTTGGTTTGAGTATTGTTCATACTGAGTCCTCACTTGTTTTTATTAACATTTTTTAAAACTTCGATTTTGAAGTGATTTATAAACGGGGGTCAAAAACGAAAGATTTCAGAAATCTGAGACTTCTATTGTAAAGGAAATATTATTTTCTATCTCTATTGTTTTCTGTTTGTAATTTTCTGCAAAACTATATTTTCTACGATTTGTCAAACGTATGTCTTTTTACACCAACATTGCGTCACTAAAACGTCATTATTTTCCAAACAACTTTACCAATTTCAATTTAACTTTGACAGCATGCGTATCATTGTTGTAGACTCAGCTACAATTTTTTTTAGCTACATGCACCGCATGAGTAAAAGGCAATTCCAGAAGAACCTCAAGGGGCCCTGTCAGACGGTAAGGTGAGGGTAAAACGAAAAAAATGGAGGTCATAGAGTAAAAATGCATGTTTATGGCATAAGATTTAAAAAAAAAATCCCGCCGCTCGGTGGCACATTTCCTTTAACCCGCGAATTACTGCAGGGGTATTTTTTGCTACCCTCCCGTTATTTGGTAATATCACCTAAAGCCAACAGCAGAAGCGTCACCACACTCTTAGCACCTTCTTTCGCATCAATTTGACACATGTTGGCAGAAGCCAGAAGGAAAACGATTAGGTTATGATAGGTCAACCGGAAATGACGTTAGAGTGACGTCACGTTCTGCAGTTTTTGTTGAAAATAAAGGCTGGCGGAAAACGCTTTGGTCCAGAACTTGTATGGAAAGAGATCTAGATCATCCTTAGGATCCGTTTGGCTGTAGTGATCATGGGTGGAACTTAATATCTCTTGGGGAGGGCCCGAGCCCCCCCCCCAATGATTTTACATTTTAACATTAGGACTATGGCGTTGCATGGTAAGATCTGAGTTGAAATCTAGAAAATTAACATTAGGGCCCCCGAGCGATTTCATAAAGTTCCGCTAGTGGCAGTGATTCGTTAAAATGTCTTTGAACTGCCGTTAAGATGATTTATTTGATCACGTGGTAGAATTCCACAACTTTTGTTAAATGTATGCTACTATGAAGTCGCGTGATTCAGACGGAGTGAGTGAGAACGCGAAGCGTTCGAACGAGCGTAGTCTTACAGATGGGTTAAAATCCGTCTTCATCTTGCGTGCGTGCGTGCTTGCTTGCTAATGCTTGCTTGGGTTTCAGGGATAGCTCCCGTTTCATTGCAATTGATATGCACAAGTAGGTATACACTGATAATTTGGTCTTAAAATAATACATGGTATAGACTACGTGAAAATAGTCAACACAACTAAAGAAGGCTTTACCGTCTATTACCCTGGGCTTTGCCATCTATAATACAAAATACGCTGCAGGATATGCAAGTGCTTTGACTTCGAAATCACCTCCGCAAGTGGGAATCAGAAGAAAAAAATAACTGGGAGCCACAGAAAGGCGCAGGTAAGTACTGTTTTACTATTGCAACAACACACACTGCTATCAGTTGCCGGACACAAATGCATAACTTGCTACGTCTGCTTCATGCCATGCATGCTTTACTAGTTACAAATTAAATGACATCTGCCTAAATCCGCCATTTCACGTTCTTTGATTTTTGTGCAATAAATGTGATGTTTATTTTTTCATTTAACCTTCATATTAAAAATAAATGTGTCAACTGAACTGCTCAAAAGTACTTCAGGTAACTTTGATCGCCTGAACTACAACATCTATTGCTAACTGACGTCACGACCAATCAGAGAGAATAATTATAAAACACGTAAATATAGTTGATTATTTTAAATCCTGATAATTCAGATAAATTTATATTATCTTGACAAGCTATTATTAAATTTGTTAAATTAATTTGCGTTCCATCAAATGCAAAAACAGTGGGTTAGGCAACCTTCAACTAGTCCATTGTTCCAGCCCCGGGAAGGAATGTATTTTATCATATGTCTCAGTATGTTTTTAGCATTAGCGCGAGCATGTGGTAATATAGTTTTATGCATGAGTGGCATTAATGATTCAGTTTATGAACGAGCCGAAGGCGAGTTCATAACTGAATTCTTTAATGCACAGTGCATAAACGATTTAGTGCAGGGGCGTTTCGAGCGATAACTTTTTCGAGTATAGATTTCAAGTACAAGTACATATTCTAAGGAGTCATCTGCAGGGTCATTGACCTAAGGCTCGAGCAGTGTATTATCACTCCGGGGAGTGTTAACACTCAGTTAATAACGACGGCTAAAGTTAAAGCACGTGGTCGATGGGAATTACTATTCGGCCATGCACTAAAGAGGTTTTCAGCTTCTCAGAAAATCAATGTTAAGTCAATTGGTCAAAGCTTTCGGCCCGCCGGGCATTTACATTTTACCAACCTATTTTTACACAGTTTTCAAAGCGGAGGTAGACATATGATAAAATAAATACCACACTTAGCCGAATAATTTTCGTTTAGGGACCTCGGTCGTTGTAGGATTTTCCACCCTCAGACCTTCGTCTCGCGAAATTCCACAAACGACCTCGGTCCTAAATAAATTATTTTTATCGGCCCCGTGTGGTATTTATTAATACCACACTTTTGCGAGCATGCATGAAACAGTGGTGAAGGCTTTCAAAAGGTGTAGGAAAACATGCTACCACCCTTTTGTGAAGTTGTCCTACCCTATAGATGTTAAACGTGTCTATGACGTAAAGGTATGATGTCACATGAAGTAAATAGCATGTTGGAGAACACCTTCCTTCCCTTGGGCTGGCAATTACATAATCTCACCTCGTTTTATTGATAGAAAATACCTCGGAAGTAATGGTCCTCGGTACTTTTCGATAAAAAAAATCGGTAAGATCATTAAACTGTCCGAGTCCCGGGAAGAAATATGTAAAATACAATTTGTTCTACATGACAAGTGCGATTAAATCACAGTGATTAGTCACGGAAACCCTTTTCCGACTCTGATTGTCATTGACTCAGGCTAGGCATCAAACTTAGTGCATTATTGTTGAATTACTTCATGCAAGTGCAAGGCTACCTGTTTGAGTTATGCCACCGAAATCCTAACAGCAGCCACAGGCCCGCGTTTGTCTCCAACACTACCCCAGTGAGCCGAAAACCATCCGCTCAGCTTTTCACGCAGGACTTTCCTTGTTCTCTCGACCAAATCAGAAAGCGTAAAGAGCGAAAAGCCGGTGAAGATACCGATGAAGCTGGCAATGTTTGCCAGAAGATCGGAGACCGTGTGCCGGCGTTTCCTGGATCGTCTCCTCGTGAATCAAACGTCAGCGTCACAGTACGAAACACGGAGCCAGCGCTTTGTCATCGTCTCTTTTCCCTCCTCTGTCACGGCGTAGGTCGTGCGAACGCATGCTTCAGGAACTTGGCATTCGGCCGTGCGCGCTTGGAAGGCGTCCTCGGGAGTAGTAATGCTTCCGATGGCACGGAGATAGTCGGAATCGGAAGGCGGTTGGCGGTGGCGGGTGCGTGCGGTGGGGTGGCGGTGCGGGGCGAGGTGGCGGCATGTCGGCAGCGGCGGCGGTGAGGGGGGGGCGGTGTGAACGAGGTTTGCAGCGCTATGTAGTCTCCAAATGAACTGTAACGTTTGGGCGACGGTGTTGCAGTCTGCGACAGAGGCTGGCGTCTTAGCTGTTGCATATGTGGCAGCGAGGTGCTGGTCTTAGGTAGTGTATCGTGTAGACGGTAAGGCTGTATGCTGAAGCAGCGGATAGCGAGGTTATTTCAGCTGGGCCGTAAATGTTCGTATCAACTGACACCAGGAGAAGGAACGTGGATCGTCGCTGCTGAGGGAGACTGTGCGGGCCATAGAAACAGGTAGTCTTGTTCAAACCTTGTCATATTGAGATCCGTCCTGCAGGTGCTTTTGGGAAGAGGAAAACGTACCACTTTCTCATTTGCGTTGCCCGAGACTGGGATTCGTGTGCAAAGCGGCAGGTTCTCCATAAAGCCCCCGATCTCAGGCAGGAACGCCCCTGCTCCGACCTGTGGGGCATCCGGGAGCCGCGTGTTGCGCCGCCAGCGCGCACTGCATCCTTCAGACACTGGCGGACGAAGTAGCCGTCGGACGAGACGGCCGGCGGCGCCACGCTGACACGTTCCGTTCGCCGTGCCGTGATGACGTAGTGGGAAGGCTTGCCAGAGAAGAGCGGCACGCCCTCCGTGAGCAGCACCCAGAACGGAAGGTCGCCAACGTTCGGGACTCCAGCGTCGTGGAAAAAGAGCCGGTAGGAAGGATATCCGATTTTATCTTTATCTTTAAAGAACGGAGATTCATACAGCCTGATGGTTAGCGGATGTTGACGGGTTCCTGCAAGGTTGAAGCTTTCGCTTGGCTGGAATGTGAAGCAGGTGATTGAAGGCCCTGAAGGATGTCTTCCTATTCTGCTTCCAATAGAACTTCTCACGCCACACACCAGGGCCATCGGTGTCGGAGAAGCAGCTGCTTTTCCAGTGGTATTCTACTTGTGCCGCCTCACCCGATAACTTGATAGTAATGGCGTCCAAAAATTCCGTGAGGTTGATGAAATCGTTGGCGAGTCGATGTGCGGCAGGCAACAAGAAGCTTTTATGCGGACTCCCGTACGGACAGATGGTGAGGTGAGGAAAGTGGCCTCTGCGGCGAGATGTGGTCGTGAGGAGTCGCTCGGAGTTGTATTGGATAAGCTGCTGGTAGATGAGTACAAGCAGTACCATCAGCAGGATCAGCCGAAGGAGTTGCCGCGGCGATGGCCGCAACATGGCGGCTGAGCGGCCGTCAGCAGTCAGCCGTCAGCCGTCAGCCGTCAGCCGTCAGCCGTCAGCCGTCAGCCGTCAGCAACCACTTCCAATGGGCCACGCACCAACACTGCCGGACAGCGCTGGGCATTGGCCATGACCAGCCCGCGCGGCTGGCCAGTAGTCAGTACAGAGTTTGCTTATTGAGCTGTCTCCAGGCTTTTTAAGTCGAGCGTGCCTCAAAGGCGGTCGTCTAAATGCCACCGGCCTCATGATGATGATGATGATTTGGGTTCAAAGGCGCCTCAACTATAAAGTTATGTGGCGCCCATCGGCCTCATGGAGGGTGATCGAGCGGCTAGTATGTTTGAAAGCTGTCGTTGTCTGTTACCTCCGCCAAGTTTGCAGTCCGGCGAGGCGGCGAGGCCGACGAACACAATACGCATTATCATGGGGAACGCCAATGGCCCCATGTGTACGCACTGGCGGATCCAGAACGTAGGCTGCAGGCGGTTTGGGGGCTAAATTAAAAAAGTTTCAACAAATTTGGAAAACTCATTGGATTTGGCTTCCTTGTACCTTATTGAACGGTCTAAAACAAACATGGCTTTGTAAAAGTTTATTAGATTTTCTTCTACATTGGAAAATGTGTCCAATTTCACCGATTTCAGGTGATATGGGGGCTAAAGCCCCTGCAGCCCCCCCCCGGATCCGCTAGTGCAGGGGCGGATCCAGGATTTTTTTCAGTAGGGGGCGGCAGGGCATAGGTGCGCATTTGTTGGGGATCAGGGGCGCATTTTTTCGAAGAACAGGAGCGCATTTTTCCGGGAACAGGGGCATATTTTTTCCGGGAAATTGGGGCGCCGTATCTCCAAACATGGGTGGATCTAGGAATTTTCCCGATGAGGCTGCATTTTTGCCGTCATGGGCCTACAGGGGCGCAAAATGTTAATTAATAACAACAAAAATCCTGCAAAAACGCGAATTTTCCTATGATTACTCATTAAATGTTTGTATTTTCTAAAAATATAAATATATTTAAACAAATTAAAATGAACTATATTGAAAGCACTCTTAAATGTAAGTATGGCGTCCGTCATTATAATGTATATTCGAAGGCGTAAATAGATGTGCCTAGTCCTAAGTCTGTCACGGCTAGGTCACTCACCTCTTTCTCTCTGGCCTGCCGAAATATACATCTTTCTTCTAGTCTCTACCCTGCCGTCACGGTCTGGCCATAAGGCGGCATATGGATATGGCTAGGGGGCGACACATGACCATGATATGAGGGCGGCATTCGATCCGTGCAGCAAACGTCAGAATATTTAAACCGTAATAGCAGGACTATTCAGGCTTTCAGCTGCGGAAACTGGTGCTGCTTACGAGAAACTTCGCGCCTTCGGCTGCGGCTGACGCAGGGGGGGGGCGGCCGCCCCCTGCGTGGCAGACACAGAGGGGGCGGCCGCCCCCGCCGCCCCCTGTATCCGCCCCTGCGCTAGTGTGTGTACGGCGGTTCAACTGCAAGCACGGCATCCGCTCCCCCACGTCATCGATGTGCTGTACAATGCGGTCGATCCTCCAGAGCGGTGTTGACACTTAACTGCGTCAGGTTTAGGCTGCATGTGCACATTACCTCCGTCCGTGAGACACATACAATAGGCCTGTACCTGAAGGCTTTAGCAGTAGACCATTTTTCATGTTTTGCTACCAGCGCTGTCAATTTGTCAAAAACGATTTAGGGGTCGGAAAGAGACGGACCAAAGGGTCTATATCTTTGCCATGACATCACCAAAACGATTGAACACGGTACAGATAGCAAGTTATCTTATGGTAAGAGAAAACAGAAGGAATATATAACACTCACACGAGTTTTGACCTTTTGTTGAACTGCGCCACAATCCAAAAGTTTTGGGCCGAGCTGCGAGCCTCCAACTGACCAATGACTCTCAGAATCGCAGAGAGACCCTGAAATTGGCGCAAGCGCTCTAAGGCCTGACAATGGCCCTCTTGGACAAGCCTTGGGCATTCTCAGGTATTGTTGAAGCCTGAAGACTCGCCCCCTCCCTTCTCCTCGTGCCCCCCCCCCCTCTCCGTCCGTGAACAGACCAGTTCCAGTCTTTGGACGGGTCCAGTCAGCCTCGCCAATGCGAACATCCAGCGTCTTGCGCTTCTGCGACTCCGTCAGCCTTGGTTGGAGGCGGGGTTGATGGATTTTAGCCTCAGGGATTTCCTCAGGTATCTGTGCACCGTCGACTTGGATAGTTTGGATACCCGGTGACCGCTGACCGTCAGCCTCCGCGTCAGTTTTCTTGTTGACTGGCCTCTCTTCAGCGCCGACTTGGCCATTACAATTTTGACCACTGGGATGACAGAGCTCTTCCTCCCGCAGCCTGTTCGATTCTCCAGGGTCTGTCCACGTCTGTCGCGGGACAGCCAGCGGCAGATGGTGCGACGAGTGACTCCCAGCTTCTCGGCAACCTGACCATGGGTCGTCCCGCCGTTCAACATGCCGACAGCCCGGCAGCGTGCCAACAAAGACTGCAATTTGACCATGCTGAACACTTGGTCCACGCGCACTGGATGCCAATCCGGAAATGACCCTGGCCAGTGGCCACCCTCCCGGCGGGCTGGGTCAGGGGCGTTCCATTTGTGTTGTGGGCCATAGGGAAGCCTTTTTGCTAGCCGCGACCGTTGAGTGACGTCACTGGGTGTCTCTGAAACCCAAGAGCGCCGGGAGCTTCAAAACGTAAACAAAACGGCTGCTATTTGCATGATTGTGACAATGTTGGTATTATTTGGCTAGGGTAGGTTGAGGGATTGGGCGATGTTGTTTTTTTGTTCTGTTTATGTGATCTTGAAAGTGACTTAAGCATATCAATCATAGGAACTATTTAAAAGTAATTTAACGACAAAGGCCTCTCAGACCAACAGAGGGCCCCCTCAGACAGACAGAGGGCCCCTCATAACCGAAAAAGGGATTCTCAGACCGACAGAGGTTCCCTCAGGCCGATAAAGAGACCCTCATGCCGACCGAGGGCCCCCTCCGGCCCGACCGAGGCCCCCTCATACCGACAGAGGGCACCTCAGGCAGATTGAGGGCCCTTCAGGCAAATAGAGGGCCTCTCATGCCGACAACAGATGGCCTCTTCCTGCCAACCGAGGGCAGGAAGAGCCAACTGAGAGCCCCGTCGACTGAGGGCCCCTCATGCCGACCGAAGGCACCCTCAGACCGAGAGGGTCCCTACAGACCGAGAGAGCCTCCTCAGGTCGACCGAAGGCCCCTTATACTGACAGCTAGGTCCTTCAGGCCTTTATTCCATGTCTCGCCAGATGCTGGTGGTGTTTGCCAGACAGCCGCTGCGGCGAAGAACGGCGCGGCACTAATCTACTGATGCCGACTCCAGCATTGGTTGGCGGCCCGGCACTGATCTACTGATGCCGACTCCAGCATTGGTTGGCGGCACCGGCACGATCTACTGAGCGACTTCGCATTGGTGGCGGCCAGCACTGACTTACTATGCCGACTCCAGCATGTGGTTGGCGGCCGGCACGATCACTGATGCGCTACTCAGCATTGTTGGGGCCGGCCATGATCTTCTGATGCCGACTCCAGCATTGTTGGCGGCCCGGCACTGATCTACTGATGCCGCTCCAGCATTGCTGTTGGCGGGCCCGGCACTGGATCTCTGATGCGCTCGAGCATTGGTTGGCGGCCGGCACTGAATCAACTGATGCCGGACCCAGCATTGGTTGGCGCCCGGGCACTGAATTATTGATGCGACTTCAAGCTTGTTGGCGGCTGGCACTGATCTACTGATGCCACTCGGCATTGGTATGGCGGCCCGGGCACTATCTACTGTGCCGGACTCCAGCATTGGGTGGCGGCCCGGCATGAATCTACGATGACGGACGTCAGCTTGGTGGCGGCCCGGCACGAA
This sequence comes from Semibalanus balanoides, assembly GCA_014673585.1. Taxonomy (NCBI): domain Eukaryota; kingdom Metazoa; phylum Arthropoda; class Thecostraca; order Balanomorpha; family Balanidae; genus Semibalanus; species Semibalanus balanoides. Next base: position 24,684 of record VOPJ01011603.1, read on the forward strand.
TCTACGTGATGCGACTCCAGACATTGGTTGGGCGGCCGGCATGATCTACTGGATGCCGACTCCAAGCATTGTTGGCGCCCGCGACACGCAAGCGCAGCTCTGACGTGCCTAGGACTCTCGGCACCCATGCATGGTAGTGGCGTATTACAAAGGACCATGGGGGCCATGGCCCCTGGCGCCGAAGGCGCGCTTCATAATATGTTGTATCCATTCGGGATGGACACCATTTGTGAGCAAATTTCAAGATAACCAGGAAAAAGTTTTGTTTTACATACAATTCAAGCGGTTTTATAAGTATTGTCTATAAGTATAGTTCTTGGATTTCTGAATTGTGAATTGTACCAAAGCATGTGTCCCCACTGGCGGATCCAGGGGGAGGGGATCAAGTGCAAATTCCCTCGCAGGAATCAGAGAGACATTCAATACAATTGCATGCAACCTGACATCATATAAATTCCAGGTCAGGTCACATCAAGTCAATGTTTACAATTTTTTAATCTAAATAAAAGGAATGCTTCTTGAATGCTTAACAGTTTTGTCTAGAAAATACAGCGGTTGCATTTCATTGTCTGTATCTTGAATAAGGAATAAGGACTGTTATGGACACGGTGGCGATAATTCGCAGTCAATGTTGCAGCCCTAGGGGCGCAACCAGGGGGCAGATGGGGCACGTGCCCCCATCGGGCTGACTTTCATACTACAAAATTATCGGTGACATCCCTGCTTGCGACTTTTTGGGGGCACTGCAAAATATAGTAGTTTAAATCCATATTTTTTTCGTTATTTTGTGTTTTTTTTGGGGGGGTACCTTTGCTGAGGGGGCCTCTGGAGATGCCGTGCCACCCCCGTGTCGAAGGTCTGGCTGCGCCCCTGTGCAGTTCATGTCATGTTACGCACTTTTCATCAAAACTTAAAATTTCATTTTACTTGTTTCTGGTTTGTCAGTTCTGCTATGTTAATCGTATCTTGTTTTAAATTGGTTTAATGTTCTTGAACTTTTGAATTCTGTACTACCCTATTACATTACGAGCATCTCGGAGCAGCGCAAACGTAATGTCATAACCGAACCTGTCCTAACCCTTAATCCTTATGGAGGTTGGGTCGATACGAGGCCTCCGGCTTGACGAGGGGTTGAGTATGGTGCTTCCTTTACGGCCTTCGGCATTCTCGGAAAATGACGCATTTTCCTTCGTTGACAATCGTTCGAGGATTTGTCGCCCCGGTCGCGCTACCCCGAGACGCTCATTAACATTTGTTAATAACTCTTCGTGAGAGAACACAAATAATCTCTTCGGTGTTTGATGACGCGGTTTGTACTGCTTGAGATAGTCCCGTTAGTGTATCTGGCCACTACAGGTACAGAAACTTAATTTTTTAAAATGACGTCATGAGTTACTTATAGTTGGGAAGTCATAAGTCAGTCAAAAGTAAAGATATTGTCTTAAATTTGGTTTGGATGTCGTCCATACCTGGTTCTCTCACATACCGATATATTTGTAATATCTAGAAAATTATTTATTTGTGAAAACGTATTCAAAACACAGTTCTTGGCATTTTAAGCGTCAAAAACGATACAATTCGCAAATCCGAGATA
>VOPJ01011604.1:0-20474 GCA_014673585.1 Semibalanus balanoides
TGTCACAATGTCCCCTGCCACCCTCAGATCATGTCACAATGTCCCCTGCCACCCCCATATCGTGTCACAATGTCCCCTGCCACCCTCAGATCATGTCACAATGTCCCATGCCACCCTCAGATCGTGTCACAATGTCCCCTGCCACCCTCAGATCATGTCACAATGTCCCATGCCACCCTCAGATCATGTCACAATGTCCCCTTCCACCCTCAGGTCGTGTCACAATGTCTCCTGCCACCCTCAGATCGTGTCACAATGTCCCCTGCCACCCTCAGATCATGTCACACTGTCCCCTGCCACCCTCAGATAATGTCATAATGTCCCCTGCCACCCTCAAATCCTGCCACCCTCAGATCGTGTCACAATGTCCCCTGTGCAACCCTCAGATTGTGTCACAATGTCCCCTGCCACCCTCAGATCATGTCACAATGTCCCCTGCCACCCTCAGATCATGTCACATGGTATCCTCCACCCTCAGATCATGTCACAATGTTCCTGCCACCCTCAGGATTCGTGTCACAATTCCCCCTGCAACCCTCAGATCGGTGTCACAATGTCCCCTGGCACCTCAGGATCATGTCACAATGTCCCCTGCCACCCTCATATTCATGTCACAATGTCCCCTGCCACCCTCCAGATCAGCACCAATGCCCTGCCACCCTCAGATTCATGTCACACTTCCCCTGCCACCCCAGATCATGTTACAATGTTCCCTGCCACCCTCAGATTTTCGTTGCACAATGTCCCTGCCACCTCAGATTGTGTTCACAAATGTCCTGCCACCCTCAGATTGTGTCACAATGTCCTGCCACCCTCAGATCATGTTCACAATGTCCCCTGCCACCCCCTCAGATGTCATGTCACAATGCCCCTTGCAAACCTCAGATCATTCACAATGTCCCGCAACCCTCAGATCGGTGTCACAATGCCCCCCTCGCCATCCTTCAGATCGTGTCACAAGTCCCCTGCCACCCTCAGATTGCGTCACAAGTCTCCTGCACTCCGGCCCAGGTCATACCGTTCACGTGCACCAGCGGTACAGCCTGGCGCAGTGCCCAGCAGTAGCCGCCACCGACCAATCGCTGGCCTCTAACGGGTGTGGTCCTTTCACGTCCCAGAGCGGCCGATACCCCCCCCCCCCAGAGCGGCCGATACCCCCCCCCCTCTCAAGTTCTCATAGTCGCGGAGCTGCAGAATGTGACGCCGGGCTGATATAGGGATCGTAAACGGAAGCTCCACTGATTACCGGAGCCGAGACAGCGCGGCCGGGATTAGGGCCACTGATGCTGACAGTGACCCGGGGCGCAGTGCTGTCAAGATACACCGGGGGGACTAGGGGACTACGACAGGGACACGTCAGCGCGGTGCTGGAGAGAGCACCGCGCTGACGCGCTGACTGGAGGTAAAAGTACCTACCTAATGTTTTTTTTTTTTACCTTTCCTCACCTATCTTTCCAAAAATTATCGAAATTTAATTTGTCTTAAATAAATACCAGGTTCCGAGAAACCTTTAAACTGCGCAATGGTGGAAATTTTAATGTACGCATATTCGGTAACATTAGTATCGCAGTCACTTTTGGCCAGTTCCAATCACTTCAAGCATTCCAACGTTTATCATCATGCGATGATCAATGATATTTGCCACACCATCCACCAATGCGACTTTATCACGCAATAACGATACACACCGGCCCGGCTACCCTCCCGAGAGTCAGCGCGGTGCAAGAGACACGGACTGCTCAGACCGAGTCACCGGCGTCAGAGGGGAGTTCAGTGTTTCCTCACCGCTCCACACTCCCATATACAGGTCTAAAGATGTCAGAAATGTAGCCATCCGCTGGACTGCCATTGGATTTGGTCGACACATTCACCGTTACAACAAAACATTATCAGAGTAAGGCACGACAAACCGCGGCCCACATGCAGCTTGTCACATGCTGAGTTCAATTATCAGCCGTGGCGAGATTTTGTTCTATAAAAAGTAAACAGGTGTGGTTTTTTTTCCACTTTCTATCCGGGTGTCTACAACCGGGACTGGCATGGGCCGATTAGATCGCTGCACTGGGACTGGGCTCACCTGCACTGGGACCGCCGGTATGGTATTTCTGGCCCAATACAGGCTGTGTGGCTGTGGTTTACACCTTCACCTCAAATAAGCGTGCGCGACGATGTGATGGACTGATGGCGTCAATGAGTGTGAACCTTAAAGGGAATGTTTAGCGTTCTGAAAATTGTCAAATATACGCTGGTTGTAGTAAAAATTATGAAGTAAGTGCTTCTGAAAACGATGGTGATATTTATCTCGAAAAGTCACTTCACTTCATAAAAATATATGACGTCATTATTGAGCTATAGAGAGCTTTAGAGAAAACCTTTACTCTATAAAAGATATGGCACAATATTTTCAGACAGTTCTGGCGAATTTAATACAAACAAGTATTTTGTTATTTCGTATTGCAGGCTGGTTAATCCAGCCAAAGGTTCGAGAAATACAAGTCGTTTTTATCCCAGTACCAACAATTCTTGGAAGGTCGCTTGTCAGCCAATCAGCGGCGGCACTAGCCTACACACCATGTCTGCCATTCTATAAGTTAATTTGCCTTAAAAAGTCCAAGTTTTTTTTGGAAAATTGTTTTTAGTAACTTAGACTTTTAAATAACAGTCAGAGATAACGGCTATCACAGTTAAAAACCAATACAAGGGTGAAACATTAAATTTCAGCCACCAAAGGTCGCTAATCCTGGATCAACAATACAGCTCATAGAGTCTAGACGATAGCGAGCAGTTGACGCCCGGTGATGCTAAGGCGGCACAAATCTCCCAGACTGACATGTTGAAGGACCTGCCACAGGCACCGAGGAGAACATCGCAGGATTAGTTATGCTAGTCCACGACAAATGGAGACAATAAAACGCGGACACTGAATCGCCGTCAATCTGAGAACACGTCTGAATGCAAACAAAATGTCACATGAAAGATAATTTCAGCGGTAGCTTAGGGGATCACGAACGCCCATAACAGCCTTAGAAATTGCGGTTGTTCAACATTATTTTATATTAAAGAAATCAAAGGTTGCCACTTTTTGTTCTGTCTCGGACGCACAAATCACGTCAGAAAACGAGTACCAAGTAGTCGGTAACCTAAATTTGATGAATATCTTTAAAAAAATCAAAGTTACGACCGCTATTGCAACCAAAGCCGTTCCGAGTAAGTTGCTAGACGTAAAAAATGTATGAGGATGTTGAGAGCAGGTGTGAACATTGTGGACACCCTGCTGTGTATCAGTAACATCACAATTCCACATGAATAATTTCGTGGCCATTTCCATCAACTGTAGTATCAGCCAAGCTGACATTTTCATATCCACAGCTACCGTCAGTGGCCAGTTCAGTTCGATGATGATTGGAGTTTTAGGGCGCACCGACAACGAAGGTCACATGGCGCCAAGTTCAGTTCATCCGATCCGTTAAACCCGCACTGCACAGTACACACACTAACAGTGGCTCCGTTTTGTAATCTATTTCGCCCCAACGGAACATTTCCGGCCATTTACAGGAGGGCTGCTTCTCCTAGCCGGGACTACGGCAACGTGCGGGAGCCCACACCTGACGTCAGCCGCTTGAAGCGGTCCGAACAGTGGGCGGCACCGGGATTCGAGCCCAGGACCTCTCACTCCGCAGACCGCTTCCTTTCCAACTGAGGTTGAATGATTATTGATTATTTACCAATGATCATTTGTATAAGCATAAGCAAATGTATTCCTGTATAAGCTCATATTTACATACAACTTAGATAAACTCCCAGCTCAGAACATTATTTTGAGCTGCTTTCGCAACCGCCACGTAGGCGGCCGGATCACTTGCACCTGCATCTTGACACATTATCATACATCACAGGTATTGACTACTAATACCAGTGCTAATGCTTTCACCCGTCCTTTCATACCAGACTGACGAAACACCGAGCTGATGCTTGGCAATCGATGATGCCAATTGTGACATGTTTACCACTTTAGTAGATCGCTTGGATTAAGAACGATCCCACTACTCGACATGATAGGTAGATAATGAGCGGAAGAGTCGCAGAGGGAATCGCCTTGTCGATAAGAAAATTAGTGGGCTTACCTATCGTGCTTCTCATAATTCAGCGATAAAGGGATCGAAAGTACTTCGTACCTACCATAACCTTAGATAACTAATCGATCAACGCATGCGTCACGGTAGCTATCTGTATTGACACGTTTTGTTTTCTTCTTTTTTCTCTCACAGCTTGCATTGCTCAACAAGATGGTCAAGGAATTTTGTTACCGTAAAATGAAGTGAAATGAAACCTTTTTTTTTGCCTTTAACTGTTGTAACTGTTCACCTATCCTCTCGATTGGTTATATTTGCGTCCCAAATGTTATATTGCGGGAAATACTTCCAGTCCAGAGTGGGTTTTAGTTGCTTACATATGTTGGATATATTATATTTGTAGTATGCTGCCTCACCTCCCGGTCCAGCCAGGTGATGGAGCGAAGTGAGACACTCAATCAGTTGGTGTGCTTTGGCCATTGAATGATGCTTGAGGAGTGAACTGAGACAGATTTCGGCTTTTCCGCGAAAAAAGGTTGATGATGTTTGTGTCATGCAGTTGAAAATCAGAAGCAATCGATGACAAAACGATCGCTAATGTGATATGTATCATTCTGCTGTTATGACCCATAGGATGAGTTTCCTTGGTACTTCTTTTGCCATACGACACCATAAAACACACACGTGTGCTTTCCTCAACTTGTGATGTGAAACAAAGCAGAAAAATTAAAGGCAACACAAATTTGTGCTCTTCGGGGAGATGATTTTCGCATAACGGATTCACGTTAGTGAGAACTTCAAAATTGAATACGATACTTTTAATACATAAACGTTTTTGTATGCAGCATCGCAACTACCATATAGAGTACATGTATATAGAGAATATAGAGTAGATATAGGGTAGATATGTATGTAGAGTAGAGCAGATGTATATATAGGTATAAAGAGTAGTAAATAAACAAGCCCTCGAAAGCTATTGATACGGTCGGGCCGCTCATAACTTATGAGCTCATATAAGCCGATTTTTCTCACTAGTTGATTGAAGGCCTCAGAGGCGCCTCACCCCCTCTTAATGAGTCAGCAGCCCATGAAGCAGTCAATGCGGCAGCCATTGTAGTATGCATTGGATTGGACCGGTGGTGATGGTGACGGCAGTCGCTGTGGTTATGTGCAGCTAGTCAAAAAGACCAGCAATCAAACAGTTTCCAATGTACCATATAATGACAAATCACATCCCATTGACAGCGCCGACGGCTGCATTGCAGCTGTATTGGCGCCTCTAATGTCCGAATGTATTTGTATTCGGCGCCTAATGTCCGATCTGCGCTGTCTGGCGCCTGTATTGTCGATCTGCGCGGGTACTGTGGCGCCTGTATTGTCCGATCTGCGCCGTATTGGCGCCTGTATCGCCGATCTGCGGCCTGTACTGGCGCCGTATTGTTCCGATTCTGCGCGTATGGGGCCCGTATTGTCCGAGTCTGCGCTGTACTGGCGGCCTGTATTGTCCGATCTGCGCTGTACTGGCGCCTGTATTGTCCGATCTCGGCGCTGTACTGCGCTGTAGTCGTTCGATCTGCGCTTGTACTGGCGGCCTGTATTGTCGATCTGCGCTGGTACTGGGCGCCCTGTATTGTCCGAATCTGCGCTGTCTTGGCGCCTGTTTGTCCGATTTGCGGCTGTATACTGGCCTGTATTGTCCGATCTGCGCTGTACCTGGCGATGTATTGCTCCGATCTTGGCTTTGGCGCCTGTATTGTCCGATCTGGCGCTGTACTGGCGCCGTATTGTCCGATTTGCGCTGTATTGGCGCCTGTATTGTCCGATCTGCGCTGTACTGGCGCCTGTATTGTCCGATCTGCGCTGTACTGGCGCCCGTATTGTCCGATCTGCGCTGTACTGGCGCCTGTATTGTCCGATCTGCGCTGTATTGGCGCCTCTAATGTCCGATCTGCGCTGTACTGGCGCCTGTATTGTCCGATCTGCCTGTATTGGCGCCTCTAATGTCCGATCTGCGCTGTACTGGCGCCTGTATTGTCCGATCTGCGCTGTACTGGCGCCTGTATTGTCCGATCTGCGCGGTACTGGCGCCGGTATTGTCCGATCTGCGCTGTACTGGCGCCTGTATTGTCCGATCTGCGCGGTACTGGCGCCTGTATTGTCCGATCTGCGCGGTACTGGCGCAGCTGTACTCACGCGTAGAAGACGCCGCCGACGACCATGCTGATGTTGGGTCCGACGACGGTGATGATGCTCGGCACGAACCAGTTGGCCACCGAGAAGACGGCGTAGACGATGGCCAGCGAGGTGAAGCCATCGCCCGTGAAGCTGGGGTCATCCTGGTGCACCGAGTCCAGGATCGTTTGCTGGAGAGCACACGAGAAGACGGTCAGAGGTCAGAGGTCAGATGGTCAGATGGTCAGATGGTCAGATGGTCAGATGGTCAGATGGTCAGATGGTCAGATGGTCAGATGGTACAGCTGGTCAGAATGGTTAGATGGTCAGATGGTCAGATGGTTAGATGGTTAGATGGTCAGATGGTCAGATGGTCAGATGGTCAGATGGTCAGATGGTCAGATGGCCAGATGGTTAGATGGTTAGATGGTTAGATGGTCAGATGGTCAGATGGTCAGATGGTCAGATGGTCAGATGGTCAGATGGTCAGACGGATAGACGGTCTGACAATCTGCGTCAGATGAGCAGACAGGCAGATGTTTAGACGAACAGACTTGAACAGACATGGCCACAATGCACGAAGAAATGTATAATCAGGAGCAGAGAGATTTGAATCGAAACGCGATAAATTAATCCTTCCCCGGTCATATAAATGCGTCAACAACTTTAATGTGGACCGATATTTGTTAACCTGTTATCTTCGGAACCATTACTCAGTATTTTTGCGTGACAAAGTTTGCAATATTGAAATAAATTCGAACCACCGAACTACAAACAATACAAAACAATATTTCAGAAATACAATGTGTATTTGAACCACTAATTTGAATCCGTATCCTTACTCTCCGGACTTCTGTATCAGAATGCGGCAAATCAATAGCATAAATAGTGCCAACTCGTTTGCAGTATGCGCAGTCCGCACAATGTATAGTCCGCACAATGTATCATACCTAGCCAGTATACATTGACCACAAGTTCTACGGTCTGCTGTTATGAATTCTGATTCTGATTCTGATTCTGATTCTGATTCTGATTCTACATTCTGAACTCAACCCGCATGTCGGGGCTCTGGCAGGTGACGATTGTGTCCACCAGTAAGGTGTGTCCACCAGTAAGCTCTAGCGCGAGTTATAGTAAGATCAATAGTTCATACTATCTCTTTGATGATTCTAACAGATCAAGAATGCTTCGATCAAGAAAAAAAAAACAGACACAGTTAGATTGGAACGGTTAGGTTCAGCTGGGTTCTAATAAAACTGTGTATTATCCAGCGAACGTTCATCTTAAGAATGTTCAATTTGGATGTCAGCTGACGACTGAACATGCAACAAAGATCAAAATTCATGACTACATTTCTCCTTACTAAAATAAATTGTTCCCGATACTATAGTTCATTTGGCATTCTTTGACGTGTATAAAACATCACTATCAAGACATCCCTGACCAAGGCAGCATAGATACTCAAAGAACCTATATAGTACATGTTTGCAATAAAGGAACGAAATGACACATGGGCAAGGGTTAGTTTGGGAATGTCCGATAATCTTATCCCGGCAGTGAATCAGCTTGATAAGTAATATCCGTTCTTGTCTAGCTTAAATTGTGCGACAGATAACAGATAGCCATGTCATTTGTAAGCTTTAGGTAAGATGGTACATACAGGGCCGTAATTTTCTGAAAATAATTGAGGGCCTATGGTAACTTTATAGATTATAATTACATTCGTACCATGCAACGCCATAGGCCATTTTAAAATGTGAAATCATTGGAGAGGCACCTACCCCACACACACACACACAAAAAGGTATACAAATCGACATCGGTGGATACATACGTAGATGGGCACAAAAGAACCAGTCACACGCCACTCCATTAGTTGACAGCTTCAGCTCGCCGTTTGTATTTTAGCACTGGAGGTAAAACATGCTTGGAAGGCGGACCCAGTTTTCGACTAAGTAGTTTGTCCATCACTTAAAGACAGATCCGTTATTTCTCACAACGCTCCTTCCTCCAGGCTCCACCCGTCCTAGTCCGGATGGAAATATACGGCGGCGAGAAACTCCAGTGAGGGTGAATCGAAAAATCAACACTTTTTATAAAAGGTATTTGAAATTTTAGCTTCAAGCTGAAAAGCTTTTTAGCTGAAATTTTAGCTATACAAATTTGGTAGTTTAGCTAGTTGTGGGTCAAAGGTGACAAAACATAAATAATCAATACAAATCATAGCCTCATATTATTTAACCCGCGCCTCGCTGGGGAGGGGCAAAATCCCCCCCATCCTTAAGGATTGACTCCATAACCCGAAAACTTCGATCGATATCGACGTGAAACTTACAGTACCTTATTCTGCATCAATTATACGTCTTTTTAACACAAAATGAAATTGATGAGTACTTTGAGAGATAATGACGTTTTATTGACATATGTCATGCCATTTTTTGTTGGAAAAACGACAAACGTTTGAAAAACCGCAGACAATTGAGAATTGAAGCAAACTGCCTATGAAAAACGCCAAAAGAAAGAAAATGGAATTATCTTCAAAAATGTCTATCTCGGATTTTCGAAATTGGGGTTTTTGACACCTAAAAATACAAAACAGATTCTATTTTACTTTTTTGTAGACCACTTGATTTTGTAGACCTCTTGCAATGGCAACCTTTTGTGACCTTATCTTCCTTGAGCTTTGCTTACAAATTCACTTTTGATTATGCGAGATATGCTGTATGCATTATACCTTTGAGAGCACTTCGTGCGACAACGGTCTCGATAGACATGTGATCTTATTCTGAAAATGTCGCATACATTTTAGATGCGTCTCATTTAGAGCTTTCAATTTCCGCCTTGCGCAACTCACTGCAGTTATTGGTAAGGAAGATAACGAGGGGCAGAATCTGCCCCCCCCCCCCCAACGAGGCACGTTCGGCTGAATACCCTAACGGGACGCGGGTAAAACAAAACAAACAAACAAATATTACCGATAAAACGAAACAGACGACGGTTTCTTTTTTTGCATTATGAGCCTCAAAGAAGTGACATCTTATGTAATTAAACCAAAGCGACGCAACATAATAATTATGTAGCGACACCAGTATTATTTATGCTTGTATAAAATTCATCTTGGGACATACCGCACTAGGTACCTCTTCAACAAAGGGCACGCGCATTGTATAGGTATTCTGCTTGATTTAAAGACTACTTCGAAATTATTAAAGCCTTTGGAGATAACAGCTGATTCTGGCGAGAAGCACTGCTCGTCTATTTAGGTTCGATTCAGTGGAAACAAAAACTTCGGGTAAATCCACAAGCCATAATTGTATTTTACAGGCATAGGTGAAAGTCTTGCTCAAATGCATGGTTAGGGCAATGGATTACCAAACATTTACCTGTTTACTCTCCGGCGAATCAAATGAGTATATCTTTAATATTAGCAAGAAAATATTTCCACATCGCATAAGACATGCATTGCTGTGTTACCACGTCGTTTGGATGTCCTGTTATAAACTGAAGTTTCGACAAGAGCCCAGAAATACCGAGGATGCCGTCCGTGTTGCGTTCTTGGCGCCAGTGGATCCAGCCGGTGGTGATGCTGCTGTACGGCATCATCCTGGTGGTGTGCCTGCCCGTGCTGGTCGTGTACATGGAACACGCCGGCACGCGCATCAAGTTCGAGGCCTGGCTGATCGGCAGTGTGATGGCGTTCCTCACACTGCCCGTGGCTCTCTGGGAGATCACCATGCACCTCGTCAACTACACGAACCCGCCGCTACAGAAGCACATCATCCGCATCCTCTGGATGGTGCCCATCTACTCCCTCAACGCCTGGATGGGCCTCACCTTCCCGCACTACACAATCTACTTTGACCTGTGCCGCGAGTGCTACGAGGCGTACGTCATCTACAACTTCATGATGTTCCTGCTGACGACGCTGAACGAGCAGATGGACCTGGAGGCGGTGCTGGCCACGCGGACGCAGGTGGTGCACTCGTGTCCGTTCTGCTGCCTGCGGCCGTGGCGCATGGGCAGGGAGCTGGTGCAGCGGTGCAAACACTCGATCCTGCAGTACACAGTGGTGCGCCCCATCACCTCCGTCATCGCGTTCGTGGCCAGCCTGGCCGGCGTGTACGGCGAGGGCACGTTCCTCCCGGACCGGCTGTTCCTCTACGTCGCCCTAGTGAACAACGTCAGCCAACTGCTGGCCATGTACTCGCTGGTGCTCTTCTACCGCGCCACCAAGGAGTTCCTCAAGCCGTTCCGGCCGCTCGCCAAGTTCCTCGTCATCAAGTGCGTCGTATTCTTCTCCTTCTTCCAGGAGTTCATCATCAGCGTGCTGGTGTACTCGGGCGTCATCTCCTCCTGGTTCGGCGTCATGGACGCCAGCGACGTGCGCGTCATCTCCGAGAGCATCCAGAACTTCCTCATCTGCATCGAGATGCTGGCGGCGGCGCTGGCGCACATGTACGCCTTCAGCCACGCGCCGTACCGTGACCCGGACCAGTACACCGGCAACTGCTGCGCCGCCTTCCGCAGCATGTGGGACGTCACGGACGTGCAGCATGACGTCAAGGAGCACCTGAGCGTGGTGGGCAGCTCCGTGGCGCGCAGACTGTCCAGGAGTCATCAGTCCGGAGAGCACGCGCCACTGCTGATCGTCTCAGGCGACGGCAGGGTCGACCCAGCCCCGCCCTACAGACGGCTGTCGCAGTGAGATGGGAGTGACCTCCGGCCGGCACTGGAGGGTCGACCCAGCCCCGCCCTCAGCCGCTGGTCGCAGTGAGAATGGGAAGGTGCGACCTCCGGATCACGGCCTGGGGTGGGTCGACCCAGCACACCCAGCCACTACACAGGTCCGAGTGCCATGCAGTGGAGAGATGGGAGTGACTCCGGCGCGGGGCCCTTTTAGCAGGCGTCGACCTCCAGCCCGCCCACTACAAGGACGGCTGTTTAGTCGCAATGAAGTAGAATGGGAGTGGACTTATCCATCCGGCCGGCCCTGGAAGGGATGCGACCCGAACGACTTCTCAGTTACCAGCCGGCGCCGTAGTGAGTATGGGTAGTTGACTTCTTCGGCCGCTAACTGGAGGGTCGAACACCAGCCCGCCACATTATCAGACGGCTGTCTCTTGCAGTTAGTACTTGGGAGTGACCTCCGGCCGGCACTCGGAGGGCTCGACCCAGCCCTCGCCCAAAACAAAGCTCTCCGGCGTCACGGGCAGTGAGATGGGAGTGCACCTCTCCCGGCCGGCCCTGGCATGGGTCGACCCACCCCGCCTACAGACGGCTGTCGCATGAGACCTGGGAGTGGACCTCCGGCCGGCCCTGGAGGGTCCCTCGTATGATTTCTACCTTACCAGCCGGGCTCCGTAGTGTTAGATAGGGAAAGTGACCGACCTCTCTAGAGCCGGCCGGCACTGGAGGTCAACCCGGCCGCCTCAGCAAACTACTAGCTCGGCTGAGGCCCGCTAGTGAGTATTGAGGGATCATAGTAGACCTCTTTGCGCGACGGGCAGCATCAAGCGGTGGAGGGTCAACCGGCCCCATGCTATCACGGCACGCATTGTCCAGTAAGGTAGAAGATGGAGTAGCATCCATCTCGGCGCGTAAATGGAACTCGCACTGGAAGAGGAAACCACGACGTCCTTGCTGGCTGAGGGGATGAATGACTTCTGGCCCATAGTCCATGTGGTTACGATAAGTTGAGGGTAACTCCGTTGGACTAGACAAGGTCTGAAAAGTCGCCCAGTTGCATCGATAGTAATATCAATAGGCTAGGAGGGTGGACTAAAGTGTAACATTCAGTGAGTCCACAGAATACAAGCGTGTCATTTGAGATAGTCACAGTTTCTTGTATTACCCTCTTATAACTGACAACTTCTGAAAATTGTATATTTCGTAGCAATCGTGAGATATTCCATCGGGTATGCCTTCAAACAGTAGTGACTGAAAGAAAAACAAAGTTGCTGTAACAAAGCGATAAAACGGCCATTACGATGAGTGCAGTGAGCGAATACGTCATGAGCGTTAAACACTATGCTAATGATCGCGCGGAATCGTTAGGAAAGGAAGGACAAAATGAAAAAAAATCAGAGAAACACGAAAAAAGTACATGTATTAATCCGCTAGAGACGGCAGTAACAAGTAATTCATCAATGATAAAAGTTCTACTAATGCAAAGAGAAAGCTTTAAGAATATCTTCCAGTACGACTGGTTCAATGCAACTATTGACAAGTCATAGCTGAGTCAGAAAACGACCGTTATACATGTACCTATCAACAGGATAAAACCCTTTGACAGTATGAACACATCCAGAGAATCCGATAAGACTTGAGCAGCCGCAAAAAATCGCTAAGACCCACATCCCATATTACCGCTAAGGCCAGCGAGAGCGTAAAGTCCACCCCCCCCCCGACCAGCAAACCTTGACGTCAAATTCTCCCACCTATCGATATTCAGGCAGAAGGCAACGAGCAGCGCGGCGTCGCGGTGTCGACTTTCCTTTTTCACTGGCTCCTCCATATCCCGCCCAATAGATGGCCGATAGCGGGGCCCGCCGCCGCGTCTACCGCGAATCCATCGCCTTATGCATGCAGCCTAGTTCCACAGAGCCGCGTTGCCGGGCCGCGTATTCCTACCGCTCGGCCTGTTCCATAAATTCAGCGCGCGTGGTCATTTTCCCGCGGTGGCCGCTCGGCAGGACAGGAAAAGTGACAGCGAACCTGTCAGGGAACTGCACGGCGGCGCAGCGGACCATCTTGACGACGGCCTGTTCAAGACCGGACCGGGACGGACCGGGGCCAGGGTCGGGGAGGGGCAGGGGAGGGGTGGCGGGAAGGGGTGAAGCGTGCTCGTTTTCCGGGAGGCAGTCAGTGGCTGTTCGGCGGTGCAGGAACGCGCACGAGCGGTGCTGGGTGGCCGTCAGTGGGATTGGTGAGCTGGGCAGCTCCGGGAACAGTGAGTGCTGAGCTGTGGCAGCTCCGTCAGTGGATTGGTGAGCTGGGGCAGCTCCGACAGTGGAGTGCTGAGCTGTGGCAGCTCCGTCAGTGGAGTGCTGAGCTGTGGCAGCTCCGTCAGTGGAGTGCTGAGCTGGGACAGCTCCGTAGTGGAGTGCTGAGCTGTGGCAGCTCGTTCCGTGGCGTGTGGTTTATCGCAGAAGTTGTGACCCAACCCGGTGTACATCGAAACACCGTCCCACCAGACACCAGCAGCAGAAGCCACAGATCCACCCCAGCGCAGCTCTACACTACCTCCTGCATCTCCCAGCAACCCCGTCCGGCCACTGCAGCCTCCAGAGGGCGACAAACAGCACCCATACAACCGCGGCGCGGTCAAGACTGTGCTGGGAACGTGACCGGCCGGGCCAGAGTGGTTCCCATCTCAGCTGGCGTCACCGCTGACGTCACCACCGCTACCTCGGCGCGGTGTTCTCCTCGCGACACCGCACCAGAGACGGGTGACCCGGCGGGTGGCTCGGCGGCTCCTTCTCACCGTGAGGCGTGACCCGCTCCGGCGTGCAGTGCACTACACACCTGTGCACGACCTTGGCGACAGGCGGCCAGCGCCCCTCGCGCCCTCAAATAACTGCCGCCAATGGCGCCGGTGCCGGCCGATTGACGCGAAGACACGTGACCCGGCGGTGTGCAGTGCAGCAGCAGCACGTGACTCAGCGGCGAGCAGCAGCCGGCTCCGGCCCGCCCAGGTGGATCGTCAGGCGCGCGCCGTGCTCCGAGACGTGCTGGCCGTGCCGGATCGCGCCGGCGGTACCCCGCCGTACCCCGCCGTACCCCAGCGTACCCCAGCGTACCCCAGCGTACCGCGGCAGTGTTGTGTTGACGCCTCGCCGACCGACAGTCACTTATCGGCGGCACCGCGATAGTGGCTGCCGCGATAGTGGCGCGCGCGCGTCGTACCTGCCGCGCCGAGGCGAAACCGGCGCGCCGGCCGGCCCGCGGTGAGGACGCCCAGTCGGCGTACCCAGTGAGCACGTCTAGTGAGCACGACGGTGAGATCGACCAGTGAACACATCCAGTGAACTCATCCAGTGAACAGCTCCGTCACCGGCAAGCTAGTCACCTGTGAGAGGGCCCCGGCTCGGCGCCTGCCCCGCCCCGGCGCCTCCCGGCTCGGCGCCTGCCACGCCTGCCCGTCACCATGTCGTGCTGCTGCGGCGGCCAGCCGGACGCGCGGCGCCCGGTGCGGCGCGGCCGCGGCTGCACCGACCTGCCCTGCCTGCTGGTGCTGGTGGTGCTCTGGTGCGCGCTGGTGTTCGTCGCCGCCCTCGGGTTCGCCTACGGCCGGCCCGCGCTGCTGTCCAGCGGCTACGACAGCTTCGGCAACGTCTGCGGAGTGGAGAACGAGCCTCTGGAGGGCGTGCCGATGTCGGGACGCGACATGCGCCAACTGCCGCTGCTGTTCCTTCAGGACGCCAGGCAGCCGGACCAGGGCCTGGCTCTCTGCGTCAGTGAGTGTCCATCCGAGCAGCTGGACACGATAGCAGAGGTGAACGAGTTCGCCGCCGAGACGGGCAGCCAGCTGTGTCAGTACGACTTCGACAAGGCGGCGTACAACTTCAGCGGGATAGCGGCGGTGGGCGGCGGGCCTGTGTTCCCCGGCTGTCCGCAGCTGCCCGTACCGGCCAGCGTGGCGGTCCAGAAGCGATGCGTGCCGGCCCCCGGCTCGGACGTGCCTTCTGAGAGCGTGTATGACCAGTTCGCGTCTCTGAACACGGTCGGCGGCCTGGCGCGGCAGGTGGCGGCTGATGTGCACGCCGCCTGGCAGCAGATCGCCTGGCTGACGGCGGGGGCCGTCCTGCTCTCACTGCTGATGGTCAGCCTGCTGCACTGGGTGGCGCGCGCTGCTGGCCTGCTGCTGACGCTGACCGCCGCCGCTGCCATGCTGGCCGGCACGGGGCTGCTCTGGTGGACCTACGCCTCGCTGAAGCTCGACCTGGACCACACGCCGCCGGAGAGGATCCTGCTGGCTGCGGCGCTCAACGAGACGGCGCTGCTGGTCGGCGCCGTGGCGGCCAGCGTCGCCACGCCGCTGCTGCTGCTGGCCATCGGCTGCTGCTGGCGCCAGCTGCAGCTGGTCGCTGGCCTGTTCTCCGAGACTGCCGCGGCCCTGCGCGCCATGCCCGGCCTGATGGTCCTGCCGCTGTTGACCGCCGCCGCCGAGGCAGCCCTGCTCGGCTTCTCGGCGAGGATCCTGATCGAGCTGGGCTCGGCGAGCAGCGAGGAGCCAGGCCGCGAGGTGGCCGGCGAGCCGGAGCGCCTGCTGCTGCTGTCGCCGGAGCGCTGGGTGCAGTACGTGTGGTGGATGGTGCCCCTGCTGGCCGTGTGGACGGCCGAGTTCCTGCTGGCCTGCCAGTGGCTGGTATCAGCCGGCGCCGTCTGCCGCTGGTACTTCTCACGCGCCGGAGGACGGCCCGCCTGCCCGGTGGCGGGGTCGCTCGGCACACTCGTGTGCCACCACCTGGGCACCGCCGCGATCGGATCGTTCCTCGTGTCGCTCCTGCGGCTGCCGCGCGTCGCGCTCAAATGGTTCTGCCCACGCAGATCCCCAGACAGCGGCGACTCGGGCTGCTGCTGCCCCTGCAGCAGCTGTTGCAACGACGCCTCGTGCGTCGGCGCCTGCGCCTGCTGTCTGCGCTGCTGGGAGCGCTGCCTCCGCGGCGTCACGCGCAACGCCTACGCCGTGACCGCCATCGACGGCCGCAACTTCTGCGCCGCGGCGCGCGAGGCCCTCTCCACCATCGCTGCACACGGCGGCACGGCGGCTGCGGTGGCGGCCGCCGGTGACCTGGCGCTCTTCTGCGGCAGGCTGGTGGTGACGGCAGCAGTGGCCACGGCCTCAGTGCTCTGGCTGCGCACCGACCCGGAACTCCAGTTCTACGCCGCGCCGTGCGTGGTGGCCGCGCTGGCCGGCTACCTGGCCGCAGACTGCGTGTTCGGCACGTTCGAGTCCGCCCTGGACACGCTGGTCCTCTGCTACTGCCAGGACCTGGAGGGCGGCAACGTCACCTCCAACGGCGACGGCGACGAGGTGGACGGCGGGCTGTTCGCGCCGCGGTCCCTGGCGCGGCTGATGGAGAGCCTCGGCACGGGACCGATGGAGGGTTCGGACGAGAAGAAGCCGCTGCCGCAGCCGCTGCCGTACCTCCTGCCGGAGCCGCGGCTGCGGAGACCTGCCGAGAACGGCGGCCGGCAGGGTCCGCCCGAGGTGCCGGAGATGACCCGGCTGCTGGCCGAGCCCGAGGTGCGGCTGACGCAGCCGCGGCTGGCGCTGCTGTCGGACGTGACGCTGTCGCAGCCGGACGTGCGGCTGGCGCAGCAGGGCGTCAGGGAGGCGCAGCCGATGGTGCGGCGCACCGTGTCCGAGCGGGAGGTGCGCCGGCCGCGGACCGAGGCAGAGCTCCGCAGGCCGCGCTCCCACCACGACGGACACCGGCCGCCGCCCATAGAAACCGCCATGTAGACGGTCATAGAGACGACCGGAGACGGCCATGCAGCCGCCCAGAGGCAGCCTTCTAGCCATCCACGTCTCATAGAAGGCCGCTCAGAGATGGAGACAGTACCACACGAAGACAATCGTCAAGACAGTCTGGAAGCCGCCCAGAAGCGGTCATGTGGCCGCCGAAAGACAGACATACGCTGCCCTGGAGGGTAGAGATACGTGGCCGGCGGCGACGCAGAATGACATCGACCTTTGCGAACTGGTGCAATGGAGGAACGCTACGGAAACGGCAGCCGACAGGATTCTGACCGTCACTGCCGACATGGTTAAATACTTTAAGGCGAAGCAGAGGCATCGCACAGAGCGAGTCAGTGTTCGGTGGAGCGGTCATGAGTCAGTGTGACAGTCATCGTGGAGCGGTCATGAGCCCGTGAGTGCTACGCTAGGCTACATGAACAGTCAAGTGTTACAAGACCAGTTATCGTGGAGCGGTCATGAGCCCGTGAGTGCTACGCTGGGCTACATGAACAGTCAAGTGTTACATGACCAGTCATCGTGGAGCGGTCATGAGCCCGTGAGTGTACGCTGGCTTACAGAGTGATAACAGTCAAGTGGTTTAGAGATAGACCAGTGCTTCTATAGTTGGAGTCGTTATAGGAGCCGTGAAGTGCTCACGGCTAGGCTACATGACAGTCAAGTGTACAAGAGCCAGTTTTGTGGAGCGGTCATGGAGCCGTGAAGTGCTACGCTGGGCTACATACGTCAAGTGTTAGACCAGTCATCGTGAGCGGTCGAGCCCGTGAGTGTACGCTAGGCTTAACATGATACCGACAAGTTGGTTACAGACCAGTCATCGTGGAGCAGAATGGCTGCAATGGAACTGCGGACTGGCCGGCTTATACGGCCAAACAGGAGCGACAGCCCCACGATACAGACTGTCGTGGACCTGCCAAACGTGGCGCCTCGCGCATGGTGCCCTCGAGACGAGTGGACCGGACCGGCTGCCGAGGTCATGCGACGTGCTGCCACCCCGATTGCAAACCGATTGCAGCTGCCGGACTGGCGACTTCGGTGCTTGCGCAACGGCCGGTGTACGTGTCATGCGGAGCAGGTTTGAATATGTCACAGGTTGCAATGCGGCCTGGCCGGTCGGATGGGGGGAGATGAGAGGTTGCGCAGTGTCGCTGATGAATGTGCCTCTGTGCATGGCCCGTGGCGACTCGGCGGTGCGGGACGGGGTACCAGCAGCGAGACGTGGTGGGATTTATGTGGCGAACTCAGAGTGGCATGTAGCTGGAATGATGGAGGTTTTTAATGTCACGAGTAGGTGAGCTAATTGGAATAATGTCATGTGGATTAAAGCAGCGATATATATTATGTGTGTTCAGTCAAAAATGTTCGTGGCCATGCTGTGAAGTGTCATGTTCAATATTGCCAAACTGCTCCAGTGCATGATTGTCACGACTCATGAAGAATAAATATTGTGCGTTTAACTGAGAAAAAAAGTGTTTGAAAGATAACCGATGTGACGCGCTGATGCGATCGCAAAGCCTCGTAAAAAAAAATCCAGACAAACTTGGTCATAACTTCCTGAATCGCTGAAGGGAAGCACCCATCTAGACCATTTCCAGAGAGGACATGCATCGAAATCAGCAAAAAGCTCGATACATCGACAACACAAGGCATCGGTGACACAGCTCGGTACATTGACAACACAAGGCATGACGGTGAACTTTTAAGGATAGTGTGTAGTGGGGTATATGTCGACAACAAAGGCATGGTGACAAGCTCGGTATATTCGGACAGACAGAAGAAGAATTAGAGTGGTACATAGGCTCAGGAATATTCGACTAGCACAAGGCTCGTTCTAAGCTTCGGTAGCAGGAGATTCGAAACAACAGGCATGTAGACGGTGACG
The DNA here is from genome assembly GCA_014673585.1 of Semibalanus balanoides. Lineage (NCBI taxonomy): Eukaryota > Metazoa > Arthropoda > Thecostraca > Balanomorpha > Balanidae > Semibalanus > Semibalanus balanoides. Next base: position 18,611 of record VOPJ01011604.1, read on the forward strand.
TTCAGCTGGTATATGCACGATGAGATAGAAGTGTGAAGGTGTTCATCGAATCGGGGCGGATGTAGGGACGTCACAACTAAGGGCATCGGATAGACAGGAGAAAAAATGCCTGTACTCGATTAGAGTGTGTTCTAGCACGAGATGAGATCGGAAGAGTGTTTAGAGAGAGTAATACATCCCTCTGTTTGTTTTTTTGCTGCATTACCGCAGTTTTAACGAGAATCGAGGCGGAGAAGGAAAAGTGGGGTGACGGGTGTGACGTGATCGTGGATGTAGAGGACAAAGGTCAAGGCAATTTTCGAACTTAATATGGCGCGGCTCGAATAAAACTGATTGAATGATATATAGTCAATCAATATCCGTTGCATTGATGACCTCCAATCTACTTTAATTCTTAGTATAGGTCTCTAATTAAAATATTTTAATATAATCAAGACGTTTGGGGCGTCTAAGGAAGGATAAATCTGCCATAAGCCCCCCCAGCCGATACAAAAATTGAAAAAACGGTGGCATTTCAGAAAGACAAATCTGAAATTTAATATGAGGGAGATGGGAGCTAAATCCGAGGTATTGTTACATTACAAAACTTCTTAAACTTGACCCTTCCTAAAAGCAAATATTCCAGCCCAATGTGGATGCCAACCCTGTGTTTAAAGCTAAAAATTAGTCTAACTACAACATCCTCTCGTTTTTCGACTGCTGATCAGTATTGTTATTTGAGACTGTATGATTCCAGAGTAAAACTTCTATGGCCAAGTGAATGACGCCACGCGGCCCACTTTCCTCGTCGCTTTGGACGAAATCTTGTTCAAGAGTTCTTGTATAACGTTTTTGACCAGACTTGCAAGTCAGCCCATCCTTTTGAGACGCATTGTTAAAAGCACTATCTCTCATTTTTCCCTGAATCAATTGAACATTGTACATGTTGCCAAATCTAGCATTATCACTAAACTAAAAAATAACGCCGATATCAGGGCATTCATTTCCTAAAAAAACACGGTTCATATTTCATAAAAACATGGTTTATGATTGTCTTGCATGATCTTCCTACATTGAACCACAGATAACAGGATACTTCTCACATTTCACAGAAACAGAAAGAGAAATGTGAGTGTACCTGTTGTATACATTGTCATAATTGTGTCCAGTGAACAAGGCTGAGCAAGATCAGCTGAAATATATGGACTGCATTTTTACATAATATTCATCCCAAAGCGAAATCTGAAAAAGGAACGATATCATCTATCTTCTACCTGGGCAAAAATTACTTTTAAAGAACAGGATGCTTCTGTTATATGTGATTGAGCTTATATCCTTCCAAAGATTAGAGTTTAAACTGCCGTTGAGCCATCTGGCGCCTGAATATACCCAGCACGTTTAACACTCGTTCGGAAGAACACTTTTGTGATAAATATGGGGTTTAATTGGCCCACTCCAAAGCGAAAGGTTTTCAGAGCAACTCCGGGCGCCTGTGCAATGCTGAAATGATTTTATGCTTGTTAATGACATAACTGAAAATAATATTTCAAACGAAATTTGCATTAACTAAAAGGAAAATTACCTGATATTCAAAAGGTTAAAGATTACACACAAATATGGAACCTTTAAAGATACATAGGGTTTAAAAGTTGACCCTTGTTTGTTTTTTGGGTTTTGGGGCGCGCCGACAACTAAGGTCAATTTAAGAATATTTATGTGACAAATGTTAATCGAGTGAAAGGAAGGCCTTGTCTAAGTTTTTGTTTTATTTTAACCCGCGCACTGCAGGGGGGGTTGATTCCCCCCCCCCTGCAGGAGTAGCGCAAAAACGGCGGCGCGCAGCGCCGCCAAATTTTGTACACCTGTTTGGGCATCAATTACACAC
>VOPJ01011605.1:0-12238 GCA_014673585.1 Semibalanus balanoides
GGAGGGATCCCAAACCAGACCTGACCCGCGCACAGGGTGAGAGATAGAGATAGAGGAGAGCGGGAGGAGAGCGGAGGGAGGGGTGCTATCAGGCGCGCTGCCCGTACGATTCCGTGCGGCTCGCTGCGCCGACTGACGTGCGCTCTGATGACGAGTGAGCTGCTCTGATGACGAGTGAGCTGCTCTGATGACGAGTGAGCTGCTCCCTCGCACGTGATGCGTATAATGAGGATGTGACACGGCGTGGAGGCCAACCAGGCTGCCAACAGAGGTGGCTGCTGGGTTGGAGGCGAGACAAGAAGACTGCAAGGGTCAGGGTGGGTCACGCGGATGATGTGGAGCAAGGCAGGAGTAAGGTGAACAACCGGGGAAGATGTGTGGCAGTTTTGGCTCTGTGGGGCTTAGCAGAGATTAGTAGATAGTGTGGTGGACAAAGTGGAGGGATTGTCGCTATCCCCTGCGAGGTGACGGGTCACCAGCGGTCACTGAGTTCGGTGATCTTCAAGAGTTTATTGAGTAAGCCTTCCATTGTGTGGCCTTTATCGTGCACATTCACATTTGTCAACAGCATGCAGGCAATGTTTTTAACACAAACACGAGGAAAACACATTCAACGCAGGTCGCAGGACAGCTCGCAGAGCTCAACAGTGGGAGCCGTTCTGCGGATAGAAGGATGAACTAGAGACATACCTAAACGTCGCTTCAAGCATTTGGTTTCCTCTGAGGTTTAAACGATTTGCTTTTTTTTCAAGACAGGTTGCTTTGATTGAAATAATATTTTCCACTTTTATGCTTTATATTCACATGGACATGCTCTTCATTTCTGTTTGAATAAACATGCTGGATGCTGATGATGTTGGTGGTGACAATGACGCATGCTTTATGCGTGGATGTCACGAAAAATAAAGCATCAATAACGTACTCGTTCTGTGTAAGTAAGCACAGGAAGGCCCCTTACCAAATCCATTTCGTTGGAGTTTTTCATGATTTTTGAGCCGGACTTCATTTTTTTTGGGTGGAATGTCTTGAGTAGCCCTACGAATAACCGAATACTATTCCTTTTCAACAATTGACATTCCCTTAAATATCAAACTATCTCGCAAAAAAGTACCTACACTCATTTTTAAATTAACCGCCTTATCAACAAAAACCACCCGATAATCCAACACTACTCTAACTCGAACGATAAAACGAAGCGACTGACACCGCACTCACTATTACATGCTCCAGCACCGACAGCGAATCTGTCCAGCTGTCAAACCCCGCCTCGACAACGATCATTAGTACGCACCCCGCTCGGATCGACAGCGATCTTGCAGCCGGTCCGGGTGCACTGATTGTCCGGGGCCTCCTCTGGCAGGTCGGACGCCCAGACCTGCCCGGCTGATGCATCGCCGGCCGTCCGCCAGACAGCACAGAATGACTCCATCAGGCCGATCAGCCTGCTGGGGCGGCCCGGAGGCTGCCGGCAGCGGCAGCACCACGTTAACCTGCAGCGGCAGCGCCACGCCGCCGAGATCGCAGCGCCAAGATTAGCGCCGCTCTGTCCCCGCCGGTCTCGTTCGCCAATGATGCATGCGTCTGGCGACCGGTGCGCCGCGCGCGGAGCAGTGACCTTCGGAGCAGGGAGCTGTCCGTGAAGTAATTGCATTAATTGTCGGTGTGGCAGCCGCTTGGCTGCTCGCCAAGCAGCTGAGGTGTGCCGGCTAGCAGTTAGGCATTCCTGTGGGGATTACAGCTCGTGCTGTCATAAAAGGGGGTACGTTTGGTACGAACAGCTTGTCACTGAAATAGTAACACCGCTGCTGTAGCGAGCCTGTGCCGGACGATAAGGTACAGTTAAAGATTAAAATGCTACCCGGTAATGTACTAAAATACTTGGGTGGATCACCAACTAACGTCAAGTTCTCCGTCGTATGACGTCAGTGTCCGAAAGACATGCTGCGGCGATAGCACAGGCAAATGCTGTCTCTAGCAGTTCCGCCCAATGACCTCCTGGCGGACAGGCAGCTTGACTTGTGTTATGTTAAACCGACAGACGGCCATTTGAATGGTCAGTGAGCATTTGAATGGTGCAGCCTTGCCTGTCACTACATTGGATTGCGTCACCCAGTTTCCTGCTGCCTTGGGCGGCGCGGTGCGGCGGCGCGAAATTCATGAGCGCTGCACGTTCCTATACCTACCCAGCTGCGCCATTCTGTGAGCATGCAGGTCTGGTTCGGGCCACACTGTGTGGGGCCCGGCAAAGGCTGTAGCCTGGAGCGCCTGCGAGTTCTGCAGAGATACTTTTACAGCTAAGGGATCCAAGAGGGACCATTGGACTATGTCTTGTCACCCCCTAACAGAACAGTATCAGACAAAAGTCGGCATATTTCTTAATTGTTTAAGAAAAGGGATATTTTTGTTCAAGGGAAATTTGATTTGAATTGGTTTTCGATGCACAATGAAGCGAAATCCGAAGAACTTTTGAATGTGTCATATTTTTGAAGGGAGGATAGCACCCCCAATTGAACATTTCGCCGTTCTGAATCTGTCGCTAAACAACGAAGTGGTTTGTTCAGTCATTGGTTGGAGACTTCTTTCCGCATTTCGCAAGCACACAACAACAAGCAAGTATTGAGGCGATTGGCTCAGTGCTATGTGCAAAAAGCTATTTGTAGTTCCTTGGCCGGAATTCCCTTTCGTGCACCAGCGAGTGGTCAAATAAAGGCGTGACAACGAAATGCGCAACTAGCTGAAATGGTTGACTGCTATCTAGGCAAGTGACGTGGCTGCAAAGTTACTAGGCGGTCACTGTCCTTGGCAATCAGCTAAAACCAGAAATGCCGCCTTATCATCTGACATCGGACGGGCACAAGCATTTGCGAATAACTCTGTTGTTGGGACGAGCGAGGAGTCTAGGTAGAGGTCTTATCTGATATTTGCATAACAATCAATCACACTGGAAGCTGATTATAATCTCCGTCTCTCGTTTTTATATTCAAAATGACACGAATCTCATTGTCCAATCATCCAACGACCTTCCAGTCGATTCTCATGAGAAGCAAAAGCTCCATACGCGCTAACTATATCGCCAAACTACCCAAACCGATCTTATCTCTGCTGCAACGTCGCCCCGAATCTTGCCATCTCCGCTGTTCTCGCCAACTACAGACACGGGGCAGGCGCAGATGCGTGTCCCTGTGCGGGCTATCTGGGCGTATCCTGGCGTCGGACCGGTCTCTGCCCCGTCAGTCGGACTTATCACACCGGCCAGACCGGCGCGCTGTCGTCCGAGGACCGGGCCGTCAGGCTCGCCGGCCACCCCTGCGCCACTGCGTGTTTTTGTCGCGCTGCCGGCCGGCTCGACATCGCACGGCGGGCGGCCGGCTCGTTTCCGCTGTCGCCTCGCCGCCTCCTGCTCGTCTTGACCTGTCTCTCGGCACGCCTCGATCCCCGCCGCGGCGTGTCGCGTTCCGGATCGGAGCCCGCCCCGACTCGTCCCGTCGTGTGTCAGAGCGACTCCGGCGCGGGTATGGTGCGACTCCGGCGCTGGTGTCCGGTCACGGTGGGCAGGTGGCGTGCATGTGAGACGCGTTCTCTCGCACACCTCTGATGTCGGCACTTTGTCGCCGACGGACCGCTGCCAGCCGGCATCAGCTCAAGCCGCCGCCCCCGCCCCCGCCCCCGCCGCCACCGCCGCTGCTGCTGGCCGCTGACAATACGAACGGATTGCGTTGCGCAAACTGCGGCCGCGCGCGCCGATCTGCGCTCATTGCGACACTCACAGCGCGCTGTTTTCATTTTGGCGCCGCGGAATTTATGAGGCGCTTGGCGACGCGCGCCGCTACAAAGCTACACACTCTGAAGACGTGTTTCATTCGCGAGCGGTGCTTAAGTCAACGAGACACAATTTAGGTGACAAGTGCCACCCTGAGTCGGTTTAGTCGCGCTGCCTGCGACTCGAAAGCCGTATTCGGAATAAATTTAAATGCATCACATGCCGTTCGCAATGCATGTTTGCTTCTCATCGGCGTGCTTTCGTGCGATAGGACTGTTGATTTGCATGACTATTGGCAGTATCGACAAAGAGTTGGGCAGTGTCGGCGTGAGGGTCCAGTGCGGTGTGATTAACAATCAGTCAAACAGGTGTTGCAAAGGTTCTAATCGCCCCACAGCGGCCGATCAAAGAGGCGAGGTGGTAAAGTTTTAGGGCGGTAGGCTTGCGGGGGCCACAGCACGACCACTAACGAAGCAGGTGGTGAAACGACGACGGCTGTCTTCGTACAAAGAGTGCTAACGGTGCAGCTGCGCAGCTAGGTCATCGTTAAATATACATGAGAAAACGTTTGGTGGATGGGAAAATACTCAGCAATCATTGAATCGATTTGCTGTTAAACACTGCTTGTGATAATACCTACGGTACCTTTTTATTCGTGGAAAGTATCAACATTCAAAGTCAAAGGTCTGAAATAGCTTTGCATCACATTTTTATTATAAACTATAATATTAAATTCGTTGCAAGAGTAATCAATATTTATTCCTTTAACCCGCGCCCCACTGGGCCTCTGCATTTCCTTCGCCCGACTGGGGAGGGTGTTTGAACACCCCCCTCTAACTCGGCTCCCATGGCATGTAGACCAAAACAAAAGACACCATTCGAACCGTTAAAAATCATTTCGACTACACTTCAGACTTTTTTCGCTCACGTCAAAAACCAGGTCCCAGAGTCACGAAGGTCAAATTTTCAAGTTTTAGACAATCGCTCCAGAAACCCCAAATATCTGGAAACTTGTATCTAGAAAACAACCGTTCAAAGACAATCGCTAGCAATGAAAATTGAGATCGCACATATGTCCTCAAATTGACCTCAGGTCAATAGTTTAAGCTCTAGAGGTCATTAAAGTAAAAAAAAGCTGATTTTGGCAAAACATATTTTCGTGATTAACTTCTTACCTAACAAAGATAACACCATACTGTTTACACCATCGTGTTTTTTTTCGTCAAGGCGCTTTGAAATATGTACAATTTAATTATGTTAGGGTCAACTTGAAAAAATGACCTCAGGTCAAGGTCAAGTGGTGACCCAAGTAGGTCATGTTGCATATCAGTAATGGTTCTTACGAGACAAACACACTGGTAGTTGGCAGTCTCTATCTTCATTTATGGCAGAGTTTTGAACGAAAAGGTGTTGGTGACCTCGGATGACCCAGTGACCATTATGTTTCTGAGCAAAACTTGCACTTGAATATACATAATATCATATGATAACATCATTCAGAAAGGAAATGGACTGATATCATCGCAAGAAGCATTTGAATTATTTTCTGCCTTGACTTATAATGGGGAGATGCAAAATTGACCGCCTAAGGTCACCGTAACAAAAAATACAAGATAAACATTTGTAGATACTAATGACTTAATGTAATCTTAAAGTTGATTATTGATCCTTATGAAACTGTAGTCATGGCACCACCGCAAACGTTTTTGTAGGTAGGGTCACTTGACCTGACCTGGGTGACTGGACTGACCTGACACGAAACTTAAATTTCCGCAAATGTCCGGAAAGAATCAGTGTTAGTTATGCCAAATTTGGCGGGCTTACGCGCGCGTTTTTTTCGCTACTTGAAAAACATGAGGGGGGGTGTTCAAACCCCCAGTGGGGCGCGGGTTAATGTTTCCTACACGTGTTTTTTTCAGTTGCAGCTTTGATTCTTACTTGTTGGCATTAGACAGTCATTCTAGACGTGTTAAGTACATATCTATTATAATACTTTCATTTGACGCGAGGAAATGAGTGTAAAATGGAAAATGTATATGTATTGCAAACTGCAGTTTTATTTGAATGATTTATCTATGCTGCAGAAACAGGCTTCACACCGGATGTGTGTTTATGTGTTATCGCGTGCTTTTGCGAACTGAGTTAAAAACTGCAGCGCAGGCGATTAACCATGCGGCAACACCCGTTCGCGGTGTGAAGAGTTTATAGCTTTTAACGCAATGCGTCATCACACACCATAGTCACGTGTGCAGCTGTTTTACAATTTCCAGAGTTAAATTCAACGCATACTGCACGTTTGACCGACAATTTCGGTCATTAATTCAGACCGAATGGCTGAACGGATGAATGGATGAATAGCTGAATGAGTGAATGGCTGAAAGGCTGCATTGCGTCTCTACAGACGCGATTCCGCTCATTTACGCAGATCAATAATCGAAGAAAGTTATACATATTCCACATCAGTTGTATTTTGCAATTAAGTAGTATACAACTGACATTTGCCAGTTTCAGTCATAAAGCCATACGACTATACATGTATGAAGCAAAGGGAATGTTTCTCCTTTCTGAAAGTTGTCAAATACACGCCAGTTTTAGTCAAAAATATGAAGTACCTAATTGCTTTGGAAAACAAAGGTGAAATTTGTTTCTCGAAAATCACTTTTTACAATGCCATTTTTGAGATTTAGAAAGCCTTAGAGATATGGCACAATCTTTGTAAACCATTCTGACGACTTGAATACAAACAATTATTATTTTGTTATCGAAGAAAATTATAAATATTCCACACGAGTTGAATTTTGCGATTAAATAGTACTGAACTGATAATTGCCAGTTTCATTCATGAAGCCATACACAATTATAAATGTATAAGTGTATTTAGCTGACAACAATCTTGAAGTGGCCCAGTTGTGTCAGCCAAACAGCGGCGGCACTTGCATAGACCCCTTTTGCACATTCAAAATGTAATTGCTTAATAACGATTATGTTTTGAGAAAATGGTCTTAGTAATTTATACTTTTCACTAACGACCAAATATAATGGCTATTTCAGTTCAAAACCAAAACCCTAAAGGTCGAAACCCCGCTAAGGTGGCACAATCCCTTTAAAGTTAGGAGTGACTTGAGTGTGGTATTTCGGGTAGAAAAAAATGAATGACGAAATGTTGAAATAGTTGTGGAGTACCTACCGTATAATACGCAGTGTGTGATGACTTGCACTTCCAATTTGCATTACGTGTTACTCAAAATCCAGCAAGTTAAACGTGTTTGAATTTGAAACTCAGTTCAAGGTAAAACTATTTGGACATAGGCTTCGCAGTTGGAACTGAAGTGCAGTGTGAAGACATTGGTTCAGCTGGTGAATCACATCAGAAGTAGCATTACCATTTCCTTTTGTGTTGCCTGCTAACAACCCTTCGAACATTGTCTCTGGACGTCATTGCAAACAGCTCTGCAGAGTGAACTAAATGTATGTGATGTGAGGGGTGCACGTCCATTGTCCATGCGACTAGTCTAATTAACGCATTACTTCTTCATTTGTCAATGTAACAAACGTCTTGAGTTCAGCTGACAATGCAATTATTCCAATGCGAACTTAACTAAGGCAGAGTGACCTCAATTGCAATCGACTTAATTAATGCTGATTATGCAACACAAAGGCCAATGATTGACGGATAAAGCAAGACACCGAAGAACCAAGACAGTGAGCGTATTTTCCAAGCTTTGAAACATCCAGTAAATATTCTTCGCTGTCATGACTATTCTTACCAAATACCACGACGAGTTATGTGGTAAGACTACTCAAAACCATAAATATTTAGTCCTACCTTCTGCATCACTTCAGAGGTATGTATTTGTCTGCCCTCTGCACCACCACACACATGTTCTCATCGCTCACGTCGACCCACAGCCTATAACCAGACGGCGGCACTGATCTCCCCCTCCGTACCGTCGATAGCTGATCCGCCTCCGATCACAGCAGACTTGTCGCATGTCGTCCACTTGACCTGAAAGCAGCGCCGTCGAGTCTTCTAACGTGACACCGCCCTTGGACGCCGTCTCAGCTGTCCGCAGTCCGAGCGGTCGGTGCCCAGCTGGGTCACTGTTCCAGTGATCCGTTTAACGAAGCACGAGCCGTGCCACTCTCACGGGGTGACAGGACGACAGAGGCCTCCGCTTGCATCAGCGTGACACCCCCCCCGCCAGCCGAACTGGCACGACTTTGGTCGATGGACGTGATTTCACTGATGCAAAGACTTTGGTCGATTGGACGTGAGTTCACTGATGCCAAGACAGCGTCCGTCCTTTTGAAGGTCCTGCCATTTGTCCCCAATTACTTTGGCGTCGCGTATTTTACATGTAAGCACGCAGTTCATGGTGGTTGAAACTGAAGCATGTATACTCGCTTATGCTTTTATTTCATTTTGTTTATGTGATGTATGCATACAGGACTGGGAGACTGCATCTTAAACAAACAAAGAAACTTTTCGTAATTTATTCTTTGCCTTTGCTGCTTCTAAAAATATCGGCAAATCAGGTGAAAACATAAATACCTGAAATCACCCTAAATCAACTAAGCAAACATCAAACTAAACCATGAGTCACCGGCCACTGACCTGTCAACGGCTTCTTAACTTAGTTAAACCAACTCCAATGGCTTATTCCAGAATAAAATTGAATTTGTGCTCAAATTTTGGCTGGCCTGGGGCGAGACATTATCGAATTATCCCTCCACCAACAGAACCCCTCCGGAGCGGGCGGAACAATACCAATTCGCCGTCCGAAATCGCCCAGTTGTGACGGGCCAATATCGATGGAGGTAATCGGGTTACGGTAAGCCGGCAGCCGTGCCCCGGGCACGCAGCCGCGGCCCTCACAGGACGGGCTCGCGCAGCTCTCTGCTGTCAGCCCGCGGCGCCAGTTTTGACGGCAGCGACAGGGGAGCAACAGCGCCCGGCTTTGTTGGTGGTGATGCGGGACGCTCTCTTTGATCCAGATTAGTGACGGTAAATGGCGCGGAGTATTTGTACCGCGGTGTTGTTGCCTTGCTAGCTCTCGGACAATTAGCTTGGGTTATAAAGGCCATCTGTGTTTGTTTGGCTTAGTCACTTGTTGATATTCAAGTGTTGGGCTTAGTTGGAAAAGAGGCGTACTACCTACTGTTGTTATATTATTGTTTTATATCACTCCACAACAGGTCATATTTACCCGACTACAGGGAGTGTATCAGCAAGTCACACTAGTGCCGATGTTAGGCAACATATAAAACGTGAGCCCATCCCCGAACCGGTCGCTTCCGGATTACAAACTTGGCTAGTGAAGCAGAACCTTCAATCAATAAAAATATACATATATCCTATAGCTTGACAGAGCCTTTCTGACAGCGCGAGCCAAATTCATCTTCTTACGTAGCCGCCGCATATTTACCGCGGCTAATGACGTTCTTGTGACGTCAGCCGCTCGGTTTTCATTAATGGCGCATGTCTGAACTGGTGATGCCCTTCCGTCATCAACGACAGGCATATCGTGACTGGGGACGGCTCAGGCAGCAGGCCAGGTCGGCGTTCTGAGGAATTCCGTGCCGAATAAGAGCACACAACGCTGCACGCCACTGCCAATCTGCAGCCGCACCTGTCAGATTGCGATGTGTTTGTGTGGAAGACATGCTTAAGAACTTAACGGCTCTGCTAATTCGACGTAAGTCACATGCATGCTGTGTTACAGTATGCTTTTGCTCGTATGTATCATCATGGAGATGCACCAGTCAATACTTTGATATTGAAAGTACTTCCTAGCCATGTGCTTGAAATCTGACCTCATAGCGTGACATATGAGTGAAGCCACAATCGAGTTATACCTATATTTACGTCAGACGTTATACACATATATTTTAACAAAAATATTATGCGACCACTAGCTAACCACAGAAGCAGCCTTAAGCTAAATCGCATAAAACCGATAGGAAATTAACAAATCGTTATCACGGAGCGAAAGGAAAGAACCGAACTTCTCATCAGCTACTCTCTGCTCTCTCGTCTCTCTCTCTCTCTCCCGTCTGCTCTTTCTCTCGTCTTCTCTCTCTCTCTCTCTCTCTCTCTCTCTCTCTTCTGCTCTCTCTCTCTGCGTCTGCTCTGCTTCCTTCCTCGTCCTCGTCCTCTTCTCTCATCATCTCTCTCTCTCTCATCTCCTCGCTCCTCTTCGTCTCGTCCTCTCTCTCGTCTCTCTGCTCTCTCTCTCTCTCTCGTCCTCTGTCTCTTCTCTCTCTCTCTCTCTGATCTCCTCTCTCGTCTCGCTCTCTCCCTGCATTCTCTCTTTCTCTTCCTTTTCTCTTCCTCTCGTTCTCTGCGTTCTCTTTTCTCATCTTCTCTATTTGTCCGTTCATCATCCCGTCTCGTCGTACTCATCTCTCTTCTCTCTGTCTCTCTCCGGACTCGTCTCTAAAGCTCCGGGGCTTCGTCTCTCTCTCTAACTTCCTCGTGCTCCTCTCTCGTCTCTCTCCTCCTCTCTCTCTTGCGTCTCTCTCTGTCTCTCTCTCTCTCTCCTCTTTTTCCGGAACCCCGGTTCTCTCTATCTCTCTCTCTCATCTCTCACATCGATCTCTCTATCTCCTCTCTTCCTCGTCTCCGTTCTCTCGTCTCTCTTCATCTCTCCTCCTCTCTCTTTCTCTCTCCTCTCTGCCGTGCTCTCTCGTCCGTCTTCTCTCTCGTCTAATCCTCCTCCTCCTCTGTCCTATGTGTCTCGCTCTATCAAAGCTCTCTTCGGTTCCGGGTCTTCTTCTCGAATCGTCTCCTATCTCGAGTCGCATTCTCATCTCGACGACTGAAGTACCGTGTCTGCTCATACATCCATCGTTCTTCGTCTGTATCTAACTTTTGCCGCGTCGCTTCTTCGAGGCTCGGTGTCTTCGTCTACCGTATCCGGTGTCCATCTCTTCTCTCTCTCTTCCGTGCTCTTCATCTCTCTCTCTCTTCTCTCTCTCTCCTGCGAGTCTTCTGTCTGTGCCACCCGAACACTACATACTGACCTGCAATTGAGCCGTCGATCGCGGGCGGGGTGGGAGGGGGGTCGGGCGGGTGGGGGGGGGGGGGGTCGGACAGGGGATCTTCTTGTTTGTCCGCTGGTCGTGTCTAATTTACCGAGACTCCCTGGGCACGAGCGGTTACCATCGTTCCTCGACCGATGTGGATCGCCGGCCGGCCGTGCAGCAGGGATACTAAACATTGCCGCCGTATCGGGGGGGGTTTACTGTGTTTGTGATTCTGCACTGCTCATGGCATGTTGAGTGTTGATAGCAAAGCTGTAGTGCCATGACAATGACATGTATTTAGCGTGGTCAACTACAAACTGTATCAACCTTGATGCACTAAGTGCTCTTTGACACGAAAAGGAGCCGACATCCAAATGTTCACTGGTCAGTGGATACTAGATATCATTTGTAAGATGGCGATGATTAATAATACATCGTGTATTTATAACGTGTATTTGGGAAACCATACATCCTTTTGAGTTTAGACCTTATTCAGAGCCTGGTTAAAGATCTTGCACAAGGCTCCGAATGTTGTCCTTTGATTTATATACACATAGTTTATATACATAACATGATAAACGTAAATATTGCACACGCATACATATAATATATTCGCAATTGTATCGATCAAAATGGTGCAATACTGATGAGGTGGCACGGATCAAATGCGGACTTTCTGGGCCGTTTTGACACATGGTGCCAACCTGAACTTCTGCGGCGAATCTCTTCCTACTATACTTTTAACTCATCATTAAACGAAACATAAAATACCGCAGCCGTGACGACTGACGAATGAGTAGGAAGAGATCCCATCTCCATTCTGAACGTTTTAAGCCCAGAACACTTAACACATAGATGGGTTATACACCCCTATTCTGCACAGCTCCTTTGCAATGCCCCTATACAGCCCACCTGTGTGTGCTCGTATGCAGTCATGAGCGCATTTATCCCGTTCTCTAACGGGTCGGCGCGGCAGCACCTAAGCGGATGTGTACCTTATACTGACCAGACCCGCCTGCCTTTATACGCCCCGCATGGTAATCGCCGTCAGGCTGGGGCGGAGCAGACCGTCAGACCCGCTGCCGAGTACCACACGTTAATACCATCGGGAATTCCTGGCCAGAGCGAGCACCGAGAGCAGCGGCGGAGCGGCGGTGGCGACCACGGCAGCTTGTGGCGGCGGCGGCGGGGGCGGGGGCGGGCCACCCGCGGTGCCGCTCCTGAGGACCCCTCCCCGCCGTCCCCGCCGTCGCCGACCGAACCAACCCGGAGCTGCAGAGAGCGGGACAAGAGCCGGCAGTGTGGCGGCGGCAGCGTAGCAGCGACACACAATGGCCCCGACAGCCCCGCTCGGACCGGGCCGCTGATGGACGTCGCCTGTCCCTGCCTGACACTGATAGGTGGACGCCAGTCGACGCTGCCTGCGGAGGGAGCGCTGCAGCCCCCCTCGGG
>VOPJ01011606.1:0-26283 GCA_014673585.1 Semibalanus balanoides
TAAAACTAATCAATAACTGGAAGATGTCTCGTAAGTTGCGACACATCTTCGTAACAGAGAAACTCGTCACTTTGTTTGAAAGTGACCTACCAAAGAGAATCAGTCATAGCCATTCATTCGTCTCGTCAACCCTCCGGCCTATTAATTCGGCCTGCATCCGCGCCGGATCAGATCGATTATTTGGCCCATAACACATATCTGGATTGTAGCCTGAGGCTCCAGTGAAGCTGCGTTAAATTTATATCAAGTGCATTATTTAACCTGTGTGGCCTCAATTGTAGGGACTCGGCCCTGCCTTTGCTAATGAACAAATATGCTCATTTTCCGTACTTTGTGATGACAAAGGAGAAATCTCCTCACCCACGCCCTCCCTCAGTACTTTTGAATGATAAACATAAGAATATACTCCACCTTAGCCCACGAAAGAGTTGGTAGAGCATTCCTGAGTCAATTACTCGGCTTTTACCGGGCCGTGGTGAACACTTCTCCGGATGCCGTCTCACTGGAGTCATATGTTGTACCGCATTGCATGTATGTAGCGCGGGCAAACTAGTTAGACGGATGCGCACGCCGCCAAAAAAGCAGGCTCGGTGGCGGTGCGATATCAAACGTGGGCTGTTAGGACTTTCCTAACTGCCGTGTGGTCGATGGTGAAGGTGATGCCAGTGTAGCAGTTATGAGTGTAGCAGTTATATGTTATGTAATTACATCTTGATGGTTTTCTTTACCCAGAGATTTGGCCGTTGGGCAACACAAAGTCGCAAGTTGAAGTGGCACGAATCATACCAAGCATAAAGCGTATGGATATATATGTCCCGTAGCCCTTAGATAAGCGTGTGTTCGTGACCAACTGACCAGTGACCTCCGATCACTCCTGTGCTCCGGCAGACAGGTGTTCGGCTCTCCCGGCTTCCAGCTTCTCCTGCACGAGCCCCGGGACGACCCGCGTCTGGCGGTACACATCGGAGGCTTCCTGGCCGCACCCGGTCAGGCCACCGACGCCGAGGTGCTCCTCGAGGAGGTCCGGAACATCCCGCGGCCGCGCCGGCCCTGCCGCCGCAGCGCCAGATACGCCCTCAGTCAGTGCGAGGCAGACTGCTTTTCCGCTGTGCTGCTGCGCCGGGCCGGCTGCGCTCTGCCGTTCATGCACACCGGCCGGCCGTGCGACACCCCCGAGTCCTACCTGCGCGCCATCAGCGTGCGGGAGCGCCTCCTCCGCCGCTGGACTGGCGCCCGCTGCCGCTGCCTCGCCTCCTGCGACTACGTCCATTACGACCACATCGTGGACAAGATCCGGTACGAGAGGCCCACGGCGCGTACGCGGGTGTTCTATAATCACCTGTTCTTCGAGCGGCGTGCGGAGGAGTTCAGCTACAGTACCCGGAAGATGCTCTGCGACATCGGCGGCTCGCTCGGCTGGACCTGCTCCGCCTCCATCCTCACCGTGATCGAGATCGCTGAGGTTGTCTACGCCAAGTACAGGGCCAAGGAGGCGGCCGCCGGCAGCAGGCGATGAACGCTGGTTGCGTGTGCGAGGTGCAAACGTCACCTGCCCGGTGTCACTGAACAGCTAATGAGTGATGGGTTGTGAGTTTATGGCAATGGAATATCAGCATTGTATTTCTGGGATATTTTCATTGTTTATCGCGAAAGCCAAATGTTAAGCTTGCTCCATTGATACGGTAGCCATTGAGAAAGCTGCTGAAGTTAAGCCTGAAATTTCACTTGAACTGAATCACGTCAATGTCCACGCCCTGTCTTAACCCGCGCGGCGCTGGGGGGTAAATTTACCCCCCCCCCCTCCCGGGTTTTCTCCATCATTTAAAAACGATGACAGATAGAGACGCAAAATGTTTAGTACCTTATGCTGCATCAATTATACGGCTTCTCACGATTTTTCTTTGAAAATGAAGTTGTTCTTTGATGATGATGATTGGGGTTTTAGGGCGGACCGACAGCGAAGGTCACATGCCGCCCATGAAGTTGTGCTTTGGGAGATAATGACGTTTTAATGACGTCATGTCATACCATTTTCGGTAGAAAAACGATAAATGTGTGATAAATCGCAATAAATCGAATAATAAAGCAAAGTGTCAACAAATAAATATTAAAGACAGTAAATGACATTGTCTTCCAAATGGCTGTATCGGATTTGATTTTGTTTTTGTTTTTTGATGCCTCATATTCATGTATATATTGGGAATAATGCACTGGATGTTTTACATTCCATTTCATACATTTGCTCTGCATTTTGACAAATTTCGGACAAACAATGATCTTCGCACAGTTTCGGACGGACAGCTGACCATGGTCTTGGACATCTGTCGGGCATTGGACAAATATTTTCTGAAACTGGCACCACTAGAAGATAACCAAACAAAATTGCAAAGCAATACCTTTGTTTTGACTGACTAATGGTTCCCTAAGTACTATAGTCAAATTATTTCAAGTTGAATGTTGAGTAACTGGAGTCTTTTCGAAAATGTCACGCGCTATACGCAAGTTATACTGGAGCGGCCAAGAGTGACGCACACTGGTGCAGCATTGCGTGAATGATGGTCAAATATTATGTCAATTTTTGTACGTCGACTTATGTGACTGGCAGAGGCGTAACTTTTTGAAAACCAATGGGGTTGCACTTAGTTGTTAAGAGCCCATTTTTACCACATCTCGTCATAGGCGTAGTGTTAAATTCCAAAATGATTGGGGTTGTAGCTACAACCCCCCTTTGCATTAAAGTTACACCCATGGTGACTGGTGTCTTTTTGAAAATAGCACGCACAAAGTAAGTTAATCTGCTAATATTTTAGCCATAGTAGTTGACTTAAGTAAATCAGTTTTTCCCAAGGCAACACAATGTTTTTTTCATATTTGACCATCAATCACTCAATGCTGTACCAGTGTGCGTCACTCTTGGCCGCTCCAGTATCTCAAGTAATAACTGCGTATACCCACGTTGCTATTTTCGAAAAGGCTCCAGTTACTCAACATTCCAACTTAAAAATAATTTGACTTTTTATATGAACGATATGTATTACACCAGAGCGAGATAAATATGCAGTTATTCGAACGAGTGCGAAGCCGAGTCGATTAAGCAATCTTTATACTCGCGAGTGGTGTAATAATTTTATCCCACGCCGCTACGCTAAAAATAATGCATGTTTAACACAGACTTATCCCAAATATTTCACTTGCCGTGGATTATCAGATTGATAATCACCATATGGTGATTAAATTCCGAGTTAACTGCGGTTGGGTTAAAAAAAATAGCCTTAGCACGTGATTCCAATGGCAAAGAGAGATAATCGGCGTGGGATAATGGGCATAGTGTCACATGTCAGGTCATTGTAATATTTTAAAGTAAAATTTGATGTCCTTTATTCGTATTAGGCGCGGTACAAAAATATGCATCCTATATCACTCTTTGTCGATTCATGTTGGCGTTTTCCAGGGAAATAGTAACTATGAAGTATTTTTAAAATTACGTTTTTGGGCTTTTATGGGACAGATTCAGACAAATAAATGTCATTGCTGTATTTTTTACACAAAACTGGTCCAGAATCATGCCTAGTTTATTTATATTAATAAATTAAAAATGTACCTTTAACCCTCGCCCTACGGAGGAGGGCCTGACAGCCCCCCCCCCAGAGTTTTTTTTTAAATAACTATTTACACATGCGGCGCATATTTCTGAAATTTTCAGTAACGGAGTGTACAGCAATTATACGCACTCTGCCACATTTTTAGTAAAATGGTCCACATAAGTTTTGGTATGATTAATGACGTTTTAATGACGTCATGTTCGTAAAAACACGATAAATGTTTGAGAAATCATAGAAAATAGAGTTTTGCTGCAACATGCAAACAAGTAACAGACAACACGTAAAATAACATTACTTTTCATATGGCAATTTCGGATTTCCAATTTTTTGTTTTTGATCCCCAAAAGTTAAAAAAAAATCACCACAAAATCAAAATTTTCAAAGATATTTTAAAAACCGGAATAAATGTGAGAGAACTGTTGAAAAACCGAATTTCTAAAGAAATGACTTGCAATGCACTATCTCTATTGTTGACTGAGTGATGGCTTCCTAAGTGTAAAGAAGCTCATGACGCCATTTTTTATTCACTTTTTTTACTTATTTTGACCAGATACCAGCAAATAAGTACACACTTTCTGTATTTCTGAGAGCGAAACTGGTGTAGGAACCATGCCTTTTTATTTGACATTTATCAAGATTCTAATTTTGAGGTTTTCTGGCGGAGAAAAACCGCTATTCATGTACGTGATCGAGTCGTGGTTGCTAATACTAATCGCCCATAGCAATTAACATCGATGGTGAATATTTCCCCGTGGACCTACGCTGCACTGGCGGATCCAGGGGGGGGGGGCATTTTTAGGGCCAGCCCCCCCCAAAGGCCCAAAGTGGCCTGTTTTGGCCCCCGCAAAACGATCAAGTCTCATAACAAAAAAGCGATCGTTAAAAATGTTTAATGGCTTTTGCCCTCTTTGTTCCATGACTACTAAGTTTCCATGGAAACCCAACCAACAGGTCAATATTAAACAAATAAAAGAAAATGCGTGTCCAGGGAATAAAACACAAAAATTTTCCGCCGCTCCGCGGCGCAAATTTTAAATACCGAATATATAATATGGGGGTTACAAAATCGTTGCCGTTTTCCATTGCATTTGTTTTATGTTGCTCTTTTCTTAAATATATTGTTGCTAAATAGTTCGTTTTAACAATTTTTAACCCGACGACTTTTAAACGCACAATACATTTTAGAGGTACGACATTATACACATGGTGACGCATTGAAAATGAGAATGCATAATCCAGGCAAGGGCTGTTAAGAAGTGCGATCATGAATAGATAAAGTGTGGGGCGTCAGAAAATACATTTCAAGTTTGCTCCGGGCCCGAAAAGGTCATTCTGTCACAAAAGTGTTTTACTTTTGCCCCTGACAGGCGTCGTAGGGGCCCCTGGCTAAGACCGAAGGGCCCTGGTCGAGTGAAATGGCCCTAATATCTGAATGGGACCCTAGCCAGGACTGAGTGGCCACCTCAGGTCACGGGGTCACGGGGCCACCTTTGTTTCGGCCAGGATTTGATCCGGCGCAACCAAACCGTTTTTTTACCCAAAACTGAGTCCAGGCAAAAAAGTACTCAAATTTTTGCGCCGCTACGCGGGCGCATTATTTAAGACTTGTAGGTCCTGGACCTAAACAATATCATAGTAGTATGGCTTATTCAAATTAGTGTTCAAATGGTTCTGCTTAGATTTTTTCAATCAGCTAAATTCCAGCCTCCAAAAAATGGTATGGCCCATGCCATACATGCATACTGCAATTCTCCATCCTTCTAAGACGTTGGGTTTTCATCCTTTTGTTTGCCCCTTTCAACGCTTGGGAAAGGGTTCGCCAACACCACTGGTGGATTTCAGGGCGCATCCGGGCACACCCCACCCCACAGGAATTGGGGGGCGTTAAATACAAGTATGGCCCCCCACCGCGTTCCTGACTGAGCGTGAAATCAATGAATCCTTGATAGAAAACTAAGGGAAGTTTACATTTTGCGGGAAAGATAAACAATGTATCGTAAAAATTGCCTTGCTGCAGTTCGAAATCCAGTCAAAAAATCGACAATTTTCGCGACCGCTTCGCGGCAAGTTTCGCAAATCGCAATAATACCAATTTTGCAAATTAATTTTCATTCAGTGTCTTGCAGAAGGCCAAATCGCCTATCTTTCTGGGTTTTCATCAGGCAAACCCGTAAAAATTTTCCGCGCCGCTTTTTGGCGGCGCAAATAACTTTATAACATAAAAAGTACATAATTATTACATTAACATGGAAATTCCATAAGTGTCCTTGCGAGAAACCACCGCCTATATTTCTGGGTTTTATTAGGCAAACCTGTTAAAATATCGCGCCGCTTTCGTGGCGCTGAATACTTGTATATATAACATAGAAAGAAGTATCTATTATAGCATGGAAATCTATGTTGAAATGCTGCAAAAGCTTAAATAATAAATACGCACATATTTTTTTTTCTCGTCATTTCAGCCAACACCCACTGGTTAAATATAGTCCGCAAACGCGTGTTAAATGGTATGAGATAAACGTTATTAATTTCCTAAATAATGTGTACCTACATTCGTAGCAATGTATGCTACGGAATAATCCGTGTTTTTATGTTTTTTCCTCTAAAAAATGAAATTTGTTATAACTCAAATACCAAAAAAAGGTGAACGGCCCCAGATCCGAAGAGAAAAAATGGGGTACCTTTTCGAAAACACCCCCCCAAAGCCGACGCTGGTTCCGCCAGTGGACCTAAAGAGGTCAATAACATCCCCAGAAACCCTAAAAAAATCGATATATGGGCAGATAAGCTAATTCAAAGACGCAACAACTTGGAAGCCAACCACAATATCATTTTATTTTCATAACTTTATTACGACGGCCTGAGCAGCATACGCTATTCTGGATGTGCGTCGATTTTGGGTTCACTCAAAATTGACTGGAAGTCACCCGTTTGACCTGAAACCAAAAAAATAATATACCATCGGATTCTCACATGACAGGCAACATACTGGTTTTTACCGCGTTGCTCTATGATGCTTGGTTTGGAAGTTAGCAGGGGGGCCTGTCAGGCCCTCCCTCCGTAGGGCGAAGGTGAAAAACGCTCACGTAGGGCAAGGGTTAATGATCTGACCTTGACCTTTGGTGGAGTCAGTTTGTAAAAATGACTTCTACTTTCGATTTATACATGTAAAATAAACAACAAAACATGTGTCACGTGACTTTCGTGGTCATCTAGCCAACAGTGACCTTTTGTGACCTGATCTTGACCTTGAACTTTGCTTACATTTTCACTTTTCCTTAATGCGGGGAATGCAGTATACCTTTGAGAGCTCTTTGTGCGATAAAAGTCTCCACCAAAGGCTTTGGATGGAAAGTATGACCCAAAAGCTCAAATATCTCAATCGTGACATTTACCCTGACAGTGACCTGACATGTGACCTTATTTTAAGCATTTCTGGTAGGCATAATATTTTTCCCATTGATAGCTTTCGATCGCCGCCTTGCGCGTCTCGCTGTGGTCATTGGTTCAGAAGATACGAGGGGGAAGGTAAAATTTACCCAAGCACCGCGCGTTCGGCTGGAGACCCCAGTGCCGGGCGGGGAGAGCGAGGGGTGACGAAATCCAACCACCCCTAATATTTTTCGAGGATTGCTAAAAAGCGGCGGCGCGCAGCGCCGCCATTTTTTGCATTCCTGTTCGAAAACTACCTACCCACATTATGTAATTTGTTTATCTCGAGCCATTTCAGGACAGGTAACCAGACCAGGTCACGTGATGACCTTGCCTTCAAAACGTTTGCGGTCGTATGCTGCCACAGTTTTAGAACGATCGGTTTCGAACTGGCAAAATATCATGAGGTTATAGATACCTGCAACTTGCTTATATCGTGTTTTATACATCGGTGACCTATGGTCAGGGTCGATTTCGTGGCCACCAACACTTGTTGGTCAATAACTATCGACAGAATGTAGGTAGATTAAGTGAAAACCAACACTGATGTGCTGTATCGTCGAGGAACACGCCTTGCAATAATGGCAACATGACCTACTTGGGTCATTACTTGACCTTGACCTGAGGGCAAATTTCGCAGTTGACCTAACCTGGTAAAAATGAATATGTTTCAAAGCCCCTCGACAAGACAAACATGAAAGCTCAAATGCATTGCCTTATCTTCATTAGTTAAAAAGTTATTTGTGAAAAACAGTTAGGCCGAAAATAGACCTTTTGATCTTTGATGACCTCTGGAGCCTAAACTATTTACATTAGCTCAAATTTGAGAGAATATAAGCGACTGCAATTTAAAGGACTATCGATCACTTTTTCCCGTTTTCTCATAGTTTCTGAGATATTTGAGGGAGTATCTGGAGTAGTCATAAATCTGGAAAATCTAACCTTTGATGACCTCTGGTGATCTTAATATTTACCTGACCTAAAAAAGACAGATTTGCTTTCAAAAGAGCTTGTCCCGAGCTATCTAAAGCCGTTTTTCGTTTGTCGCTACGTTGCGTGGCTTTCGAGATCATAGGGGTGGGGCGACATCCGCCCCCCCCCCTCCAGGGCGTGCAATTATCAGGGGCCCTTCATGGCGCATGTTGAACTGTTTTTATCTATTTGTATAAATGTACTTTGTATAAATTTAACTCGTAAGCTTGATGATGAAGCGGCACACTATGTTAAAAAAATCAGTTGCATGTAATCGCCTTTCTCCGGTTGTATTAGGCAGCCTAGCTAGTGGCAGCCTGCCGACTGGCGAGGCGAGGCGAGGTAGCGTTTCTGGTGGCCGACGCAGGGCGGCGCCACCGGTACCGGCGTGAGCTCCGTCTAATGAAGACGCCCTGAAGTTCATACAGAAGCCATGTGTCTGTGCGTTGTGAGGATGATTTCGAAGTGGCAAAAGTGTCGTTTAAGTAGTATGCATGCATGCTTTATTACGAGCGAGCGCGAAGCGCGAGCGAGTCCTCACTGAAAGTGAATAGGTAAGTGTCACGCGTGACAGCACAAATCGCTCATATTTCCTAACAAGCTTTCCCAGCCCTGTCCAAGTGGCAGACAGGAGGACAACGTTATCGGCATATGCAATGGCGTTCACAGCACAGGACCCTACATGACAACCAAGGCCTGACTGACGCAGGTCACACAAGATATCATCTATATACACATCGGACAGCAGAGGCGACACGCTGCCTTCCTGTCTCTGTTGATATTGATTGTCTTTCATTATCTGCCTCCTTTTCACCTTCCCTCCCCCCTGCGGCTGCATCCTCCCCGCCTCAGTCGCCGCCGGCGGCCGGTGGTGTCCTGCGTCGGCGGCCGGTGGTGTCCTGCGCCGGCGGCCGGTGGTGTCCTGCGCCGGCGGCCGGTGGTGTCCTGCGTCGTCGCCGTCGCCTAGGTCGTTAGCGGCGGCAGTCGACGGACCGTGGGTTCGACTGAGGGTGATTCGGACCTGGTGTCGGGCCGCGGTGGGCCGATATTGGGGAGGGGTTGACGGGGGAGGCGGCTGTTTGCAGGTTGATGTCAGCGTTCATGCGTCCATCGTTCGGCTGACGAATATAGTTTTGAGTCTTTTGCTGATTTCTTGAAAGCGGTCCAGAAAGTCGGGAATCAGATAACGGTCATATAAACCTCGTTAAATTTGGAGTTTGTCAATGACTTGAGGGTGGCCTGTCTTTATAAATGACATGACAGGCACGACAAGGACAGTCACTAGCGCGACGAGGTCTGTCAGAAAAATCACAGCTTCTTGAGCAATTTTAGGCCATAATCCCGGCGCTTACAGCTTCAGAGGTAGGCGCCAAATGTGTCCCACATGTTCCCTTCTCCAGGTCAGCACAGTTCTTCACAGTCACACTGCCTACTTCGGAAAAATATGCAAATAATAGTAGAGAGCGGCCTGGGCCGCACCCTAGCGCAAGCCGCCCGACATGGCCTTGCGCCCGACCACCCTAACTTGTAGTGATCGGGTACCATACAAATCAGACTCTTGAAGTTTAGGCTGCATTTGCGTGCAAGCATCTTTTTAAAATGTAGCCTGAAAATAAATTTGAAAACATTTCATAATGATTATGGGCATAAGTGTCACATGTCAGGTCATTGTAATATTTTAAAGTAAAATTTGATGTCCTTTATTCGTATTAAGCGCGGTACAAAAATATGCATCCTATATCACTCTTTGTCGATTCATGTTGGCGTTTTTCAGGGATTAAGCCGAGGGGGCACGTGGGCCATGGCTCCCCCTGATAAAAATAAATTAACACTAGATATAATTAAATTCTTTGATGACCCGACCCTAGCCCCCCCCCCTCCCCCGATCAGCAGCATATGGCTGAGGAAAATTTTATTTTTCCCGAATCCAGACGTGCCCCCCTGATAAAAATACTGGCTACGTGCCTGATTTTTTTGCCACACAAAACTTTCTATTTCGGGTAGGTGTTTATTTCCAAATGGTACGTTAAAGTCTCTACATTTTGTTGAGAGAACCGTGCAATATTTGCCCACGTATTGTATTTCTCCAATCCTCGCTAGCCAAGGCCTATTTATTTGCATTATATCTCAAGCAAACAGAGATCAATCAACCGTGAAGATAGAAAACAGCACCAAAGTGTACAGGACTTACAAAGACCAGACAGTGACTCATTTATGCTTACACCCACCATACCGCAGCAATACAGGTGCCATTCATATTTCTTCTTATGTCATTAGCCAGTTTTGCTACAAATCATCACTTGATGTAATGCTCATTTGCTAACAACGACGTTGTCGAGTTGGCGTTATTTTTAACTCCTGCCCGCCTTTGAAGGCGGCGTTTTTGTCAGAAGCGGTGCACTCACTCGGGGAAGAGACGGAGCAAACATCTTAATTGGTGCTCAAGTAGATAGAGCGAAGTGAATTTTAAAACTAAAAAGATAAAGGTAGCGAGACGAAAAACAAAAGACAAGAGCCGTGAGACGAGAAACGAGAAAAGAGACACGAGAGACGAGAGCGGTAACTGCGGTACAGTATAAATGCAGGCGTTTACCTCTAGTGCCATCTAGGGACAGAAGTATAATTACGAGTATGTGTGGGCTGTTGCATGAAGTCACAACGAATTAAATGTATCAGATATGATAGTTGTAATCGCTATAAATGACAATGTAATGCAAGTTCCTAAAAAAGACTTCTAAAAACTTCGTCAGTGCTAATTATAAATATGTAAATTGTAAATATATTTAAGTCAAGCAATCACAATCAGCCAGCTTCAGGCAAACTAGCTTCAGCTTCAGGCATTGTTTGCCTGAAGCTAATTGCGATTGCTCGAGTTGAATATCTTAAGTATGTGAATACGCATAACTAGCACTGACGAAGACGGGAGACGAGAGATGAGTTTGTCGAAACGTCTATTTTTAGGAACAATTGCATTGCATTTTCATTGATTGCGAACAGGCGCAGATCCAGGATTTCGGTCAGGGCGGGGGGCGCCACATACAAAAAGTTGCGCCCTCTGGGTGTGACATAGGTGCAACCCAGCTCAGGGGGCGCCTTAGCGCCCCCTAAATCCGCGCCTGGCGAATAAAACTATGAAATCTCAAGTAATCATTCCAAGCGTTTACACTGAGGGGAGAGAGTGGATAATTGGGACGCAGGAGGATAGGGAAATGTAAATATCTTAGAGATGAGCAGCGCCCGACCACCGCTCTTACCTTCACGTTTCTCTTTTTTATATCAGGCAACGTTGGAAAATATCAACTGTCCTTTTTCGGTGCAGGGGAATGCCGTGCGGGGTGAATGCCAAAAAACTATGCTTTTCGAGTGTCATTCCAAGTTGTGTGCGTTTGTCAGGTCAAAACTTATTTTCCTTTAAGCATTGCATGTTTTAAGCTTACATGATCTTTATCTTGCTGCTGGCATTCAGAAGTATAGACGATGATTGAAAAATGGCGAAGAGTTCGTCTAGTAGCTAGCGGACGCTGCAGGAGAATTGGGACGCCCGTCTCAATTATCATGTGGGTGTCCAATTCCTTTCCTGCGGTGTTACGATTTATCTGGCACTAAGCTCTTTATACGCAATTAGAAGCAAATGCACTCAAGGTATTTACCATTACAAATTAGTTGCAACACATGAAAGCTATGTAGAACTGTTGTCCAAATGCTCCTTAGTAGGTATGTCCCAATTCTTCCTCACGTCTGTCCCTTATCTACTGCGTTTGTCCCTATTCTCCTGTAAAACAAGGTCTTTGTTGTTTTATCCCCATGAGACGTATCCTACCGCCAAAGCCAACTATTATTTGCTAACATGACGCAAATAAATGTTCAATTTATTCGTTGGTGTGTGCCAATATTGATTACTTACTATACTTTTGAAATAATGCCTTCTCAAAGTTAAACTTGCAAAAGTGTCAAAATTCTCCCCACTCTCCCCTACACGTAAGCCGCAGCAAGAAGCTGAGTCACTTAAAATTAATTTGCTTCTGTTATTATGCATTTGCAATTTGTTCATTAATGTGCTGACAGTACATTGATATGATGACCTTATACTGATCGCTCTCTCGCTCTTACCAGCTCTGGGATAGCTAGGCCATGTATGTGCATTGTGAGCCATCATCAGACGAATCAGAAATAATTTATCACTTAGCTGCTCAATCGACATTATCTCCGCCCAAAGCCTCTACTACCCCAAGTGGAGTAGTTACCCATTACCTGAGAATCACTGCATTACAGTGCAGCAATTATTAATTCGAACTGGCCTCATCTTCAACTGGTCAGATACTATGCGAGTTACTTCATAACAGCATGTGTTACAGAAAGAGCTTCTTAGCTTGATCTTTCAAATCCACCGTGCATCTGCGTCCATTGTTACGGCACAAAGTAACTGTATCCTAAGTAGTAATTTGCCGCGAAAAGTATTAAAGGAAATAGTTCACTTTCAACATGGGTTTTGAACTGAGATAGCAGTTTTGTAGCCAGTGTTAAAAAAAAAACTAACTGCAAGTTTTGTGGGCTGAAAGGGCTCTCCAGACGAATATATTTCACCTTTTGTCGAAGGATTGTGGGCCTCACACACCTGGGCAGAGGCTATTGTGGGCCTCACACACTTGGGCAGAGGCTAGTGAACAGTTAATCTTCGGCGACTATACATTCCGACTCTGATTGGCTGAGCCACGTTTGACGTTGCGGAGAGTACGCACATAGTTTTGATGAAATTAATAATTTGCGTCCTTCTGTCCTGAATCAACGCGAAGTATGGCTATTTTTGATATTATGAATAGAAGTTGTATTTGAAAATATAATCAAATTGTGTTTGAAAAAATATAAGGTGAACTATTTCCTTTAACTCATCTCTTCTAGAGCGGATCCCGAACGGTAAGAGGCTGGTTTGGGTAGGGAGGGGGGAATACAGCACAATATCGCACAGTTCTAAATACTCATCAGATTTCGCTTTCACGGGCATTAATAGCTTATGAGCCATTCATATCATACAATAAGTTATTAAATAATAATATAACTGAGTGAGAGTTACTTTGATTTTCGTTCAAATCAAAATGTTTTACCTAATTATCGGCACATTTAAGACCCATTGGGATTGGGGGAGGGGGTAGCTAGTAGTGACCCCTTTGGGCCTTCTTGAATCCACTAGCGACAATATAATCCTGCATTTCGTTGAGGTCGTCACAGATTAGGTGAAACACAAATTGTTAGTCCCATTATTCATAATTCGTGAGACAGGCAGCTTAGCATCTCGTGTTTCGTGTTGCCAATTAGGTATGTGTGGTGGTGGTGTATTAGGGTTTTAGTGCGCCGCAACTCTTGTGGTTATATGGCGCCCATCAATTGTGTGTGTGTGTGTGTGTGTGTGTGTGTGTGTGTGTGTGTGTGTGTGTGTGTGTGTGTGTGTGTGTGACGAGATTTCAGCAATGTGTGGACAAACCATGGAGTTGGCAAAATTTGTTAACTCCCATCAGGGGCAGATGCGTTTTTTTTGGGGGGACAAATCCAAATCCAAGTTGGCGTATTTTTTTTTTCAAAAATGGGTTTAGCGAGTGTAGGCAGCCGTTCAGGGGAGAAAGTTGTTGACTGGGGGGGGGGGGGAAGCGCGTCGTCAGCCGTCTGCAACTGTACAACCGATCGGGTTTTTGGGGGGGGCATGGCCCCTTGCCCCTCTCTGGATTCGCCCCATGACTACCATCGATAAAGTCAACTAATGATATAGACTTCTTGTTCCATGAAGGAGCCTCCTCTCTTCTGACACAAAGGTTTGTATCTGCCGCAACCACTCACCGGGTTTCTGTTTCCTTGGGAGTGGTTCATATCTCACGTCTGCTCACACAGTCGGCACTCGGCTGGTGGTGTGGTGATCAAAGTCAGCACCTGGTGGTGTGGTGATCAAAGTCAGCACCACGATCTCATTATTATCCAGCACTGCACACGCCACAGCACGCAGCTCGCTACACGAGGTCGTCGCTGCAGCTCGCGGCACAGGCTCGTCGCTGCAGCTCGCGGTACAGGGTCGTCGCTGCAGCTCGCGGCTCAGGGTCGTCGCTGCAGCTCGCGGCACAGGGTCGTCGCTGCAGCTCGCGGCACAGGGTCGTCGCTGCAGCTCGCGGCACAGGGTCGTCGCTGCAGCTCGCTACACAGGCTCGTCGCTGCAGCTCGCTACACGAGGCTGTCCGTGCAGCAGCAACGTCGTTGTCTGCCGCGGCGCCGCGCCGTCGCCGGCCTTCTGCTCAGTACCGACGGCTGTCGCGGAGTGTCGCTCGACAGAGCCGGCGCGTCGGGGCAGCCGAGCGCGAATCACAGGCTCGCCCATCCCCGACACTCTCCTGACAGGGCGTCACGTACAGGGTCCTGCCTCACACCCATCCAGAACCTCCCTTTCTGATAGAGAACCCCTCACGGCGTACAATCATCCATCTATTTCCTGGACTTCGAGTCATAGATCAAACCTGATAGAGATGACTATTGACTAGTGCTAACCCGTCCGCTCCGCTGACCAATCTATGTATACATGTTATAGTATACTACATAGTACATATGTTTACGTTCCCGTTGATGGATGACCGCCCCCGGCGCCACTTACAATATACTTATAGATGAATTTACGCGTTAAAAGATGGGTGTGCCATAGGTTCCCGTCAATGGATCACAGCGTCACTTGTACTTGTAATTCAATTTTCGACGTAAAAGATGGCGGTATTATAGGTCAGAAAATTTTTAAGAGTTATATTTATAAACACAAACATTATCTTAACTTGTAATACCGACAGCTTGACGATGTTTGTAAATGTAGGGAACACATTAATACACACGTACGTAAATATTGTCATGCGATCAGCAAATTTAATTTATTAGGCAATAATCTATGCTAATGTGTCGAAACTACGTAGCATTTCGAATTAAGAAATGATATAAGGTAACAATTCAGTGCAGACAGACAGACATAACATTTTAAATAATAAGTTAGATTCAACGCTACCTATATCCAGACGTCAGCGGGACAAATAAGACGGACAGCGAAGCGTGAATGGTCGTCATTGTTCTCAAACGAAAATGATAGTTCAATGGAGTAACACCCAGGGCCAAACGGCTGTCTTCAAAAACGATTCTTGAGATTCGGTTATTTGGATAAAACATAAAAAGTAGAATCGTGGAAATGCCTCTGGTATATAAGGTCATCTTGTAGTTTCAACATGCGTGAGATGGAACGAGGTTCGTGGGTGCCTTGACGCTTCCCTCTGCGTGTCAATGTCAGCGATAGTTAGAGGCAGGGGCGTCGTTTTCTGAAACACTCACCTGGGACCCTCACGTGTCTGCTCTCGTCAAAAAATGCAACGGTATCCTCATTGGGCTGTCCCACGTGCGTCATCAGATCCCGCCTGACCTACTGCCCACCCTGGTCGATGCCTTGGTCCTCTCGCAAGTCCGATACCATCTTGCTGTCTTTGGAAACGGGTCAGAGAAAAACATGCAGCGCCTCCAAAACATCTTGAATTTTGCGCTGCGCGTTGTCTCTGGCCGACGCAAATTTGACCACATATCGGACGTGCGAGATGAACTGGGCTGGCCTACCGCCCACCAGTTATACGAACTCCACTCATTATTTTGTTTTGCACAAAATTCGCTGCACCGGAGAGCCAGTCCTCTCAGCTTCAGGTCAACTCTGCTCTTCGCTCTCGAACCACCCCGCAGGACGCAGATCTGGCTCTCCCGCGCGCGAGAACCGAGGCGGGCAGGCGGCGCCTTCTTTTTACTGTACGCGCACAACCTGTACATCCGTCTCTGCCGCCTCCCGCCGTGAGATTCGCGACTCATGCCTGGGAGCTTTTTTAAGCGTCGCAGTTCTCACAACTCTCTTTAGTTGCGGGTGTGAAGCGAGGATGATGAGTGTATGACTGCGTGTGTGTGTGTGCGTGTTTTATGAGTTGTTTTATATATGTAGTTAGTGTGTTCTTTTATATTCATTTGATCCTTTTGTATGCTGTATACCGAGTGTCTTTTTAACCCTATTCCCTGCGGGGGGCAGATTCTGCCCCCCCCGGTAGTTTTTCGCCCGGTATGCTTTTTTATCTGAGCGACCTGAGCGCTATGAAACCGTATACGTAATGCTATCGTCTTGAAGCTTGTCGGACTCATTTTTCCTAAATATGAATGACGCGTGTTCTGTGAAAATTTGAAAAAATCGGCCCAGCAGAGGAGGCTCCAGGTCATTTTTTTGGGAGGTCGTTTCGAATGCGGGTGTGCGGGCCGCAATAACTTCTATCGTAGTTTTGACGTGGGTAATGAGGAATAAACAATCGTCTGAAACTAAGTTGATGCTTTTCAGCATCAGTACCATAATATGGATAGTATACATAGTTTTGGGGCGAGAGGCGCACTAGGTATTAATCAAAACTGCGGAGGCGATATTCTCCCGCTCAATTTAGCGCCCCAACTTCAAACTGAAGCAAGATGATAAAAGGGAACGTTCACGCACATGGTGCGCCTCCCCGCCACGTGTGTTTACCTGAGAGTCCGCCTATGGCACATCACATTTGGTTACACTTTAACAAATAACAGCCAAACTAAGGCCCACCATGCTGCACGTTCCACCACGTCCCGACAACACTAAGGAAATCATGGTAGAGGGTGGAGAGCCAAAGAGGATGGAAAACCACTTTTGAATTCGCTTCACCACGACAGAAAAACCGTTCAACGCAATCTCAACATGCGAGATTTATGCCATGCGAACGTGCTTAGTTCATGGAAATTTGTGATTGAACACTCACGTTAGTCTCTCTTGCGTTATGTAGCAATGCTTCCATAAATAGTAAGGAGGAGAGCACAAAGTTGGTTCAACATTTTGTTACTGGTTTCACAAGAGTCCTGTGGTGCTTACGCAATCGGCCAAAAGATTCTCGGGGTTTTACTTAAAACTCGTAAGGCACCATTTACACACCATCTTTAGATTAACTGAGCAACTCTTAACGCGAAGTAAAGAAGTGACAAACCTTAGCTCAAAAGCTAGTGGCCGGAAGAAAACGAGCATGCGGACACCACAAACATAACAAAGGTGAAAGAATCCTTGATCATATATAACCAAAATTCTATCTCTACGAACGCCTGGCGCATAGAAACATGTACCAGCAGGTCACGTCGCTTCTTCGATCGAATCCTTAAAAAATATCTGAAGTTGAAGCCGTTCAAGACTGCGAACCTAGCCAAAAGTCCTCTAGAACAGAAACAAAGCTGAGCGTCGGGTTCGTCATGGCACGCTCTGGTTTTCCAGGTAAAAATCTTAACTTTGCGCACAACATCTGGTTTTCGGATGAGGCACATTTTCATTTGGACGGCACAGTTAGTTCTCAGAACAACCGATTTTGGTCCAGCGAGAAGCCTGACATGGTACAGGAGAAGCCGCTGCAAGCCTAGCAAGTCACCGCTTGGTGTGCGTTAAGCGCCGGGGGTGTCATCGGGCCCCTATTGGTTTAAAGTCCAACATCAAGAACCAGCGGACAAGTCCAATCAGGATAGCGCCTAATTCAGGCTGCACTTGATAAATTCTTGGAGGCGTGCAATCCAACGCGATCAGCATGCAAAGACATGAAGTATCATGTGGCTCTTCAGCAGGACGGCGCACCTCAACACACAGCCAGGAAGAACTAATGAAATGGATGGATGAGTCATTTCTGGGTCGCGTGATCTTCTCCGCGGTTTGCGAAGAGATGCCTGGCCGGTCCAACTCTATAACCACACCACTTCGGTATTTTCTTCCTCTGCCGGCTACAACTCCAGGCCGGTATAAGACGTCAAAAAGCACTCGCGAAGGAACCGGGTGGAGCCGAGAAGAGGTAGGGATCGTGCGTGCCGATAAGTTAGTCCGGGCTAGACAAAATGTGGGAGACCATAGATGTTCTGACCATAAGACGCGGGCTGTAACTGTAGCATGTCCCGTGAATTTGGGGGTCATATAGAAAATGTGCTGTGAACGGTGATCTGAAGTGTGTGGGTGGTTTGTGACCACTCATGAGACAGTGATCAGGCTGCGCTTTGTGTTTCGAACTTTTTCTGTGCTCCGATTTTAAATCCACTATTGAACCGGTCTGACTGAGTATAAATCGGTTATATTCAGTATAAAATGTTCATCCTTGGGTCCCCCTTGAAGGTTTTTTCATCCAAAATCTCACCATATATCTATAGTGATCCCTTGATGGCTAGATGTTTATCGGGGTTTTGTTACTTGTCCTTTTTTCACAGCCTGCCACTTTGAAGAGCATGACATTGGAAGCTCAGGGCAGTTTTTTTGCATGGACATCGTCGAATCACGATGCACATGAGCCACACCTCGATTAAAACAAACACAGACCAGGGATTTGGTTTTGGGGCCATAGAAAGGTGAGAGAGTCCGTACTGTTCACTGGCCGCCCATTTGCACAGAGAAAAAAAAGCAGTTTGGGGCTTCAAAGACATATTATCGTCAGCGAATCGAATGGTGTCTTTGAGCTCCATCGGAGTCGGCGCGGTTTGGTTCGGGGGAGAGGGGAAGCAAGACGATCCATACGAGGTTAACGTATCAGGACCACACAGCCCTGCAGGGAATAGGGGTTAACAATGGTATAGGTTAACTTCTTACAACACACTCGGAATAGCCATTTTACAATGAATGTTTATTTTTACACTTGTCGTTACTCGTGTGTAGAAAAGACACGGTGCCTTTTATCATCATTATAAATTGTATTCTTACCTGCACGAGATACCATAGGCAGACCAATGTTTAAATTGATGAAATATGGGGTTCCTTGCATGTTAGGTCGCACACCTAGGTGAGTGTTATAGGCACTCCTTATTTGGACATAACTATTCTGCGTGTATGTATTAGTTTTTTACACAGAGTTTAGGGAGGAACGGTAGACAATTACTTCGTATTATGAGATTTGGTGAGCTAGGGAGATTAGCAGGCTGTTAGTTAGCATTCCTTCGATCAACAACTGTGACTTGTTTTGGTTTCCCGTGTTAACCCTATTACTGTTCGGGGGGGGGGTGGAATGGCCCCCTTGAGGTTTTTGCGGGTTTGCAGTTATCTTCATAACTCAACCGAGAACCTTCAAAATTGCTGCTGTTTCTTAAACATTTGATTGTGGTATCGAGAGTGTACTTTTCTCCCAATTAAGCACGCGCGCCCGCTAGGGGGAGGTAGTACCCTCCCTCCCGATTATCTCAATAACTCATAAAACCATGGGCAGATGCCGACGTGAAACTTGCAGTACCTTATCCGAACTATCGAATTGACAGCAGACAAAAATATCGATTGAATTGATTAAATTATTTTGCGAATAGAAATGACCACTTCTTGATGTACGTCATGTCATACCATTTTTGGTGGAATAACGATGAATGTTTGAAAAATCGTAGAAAATGGAGTTGTGGAGCAAATAAAAAATAAAAGCAGCAAAAGGTGAGAAATTGCATTGTCTTCAAAATAGCAATCTCGGATTCTAAAAAAATGAGTTTTTGACCCCCAAAAATTAAAAAAAAAATGTTCAGAAAAATTATCACAAAATCAAAATTTTCAAAATATTTCAAAAACCGGAATATATGTAAGAGACCTAAGTATCAACGAAACCCAAACCAAATTTCAAAGCAACATTTGAAATTTTGACTGACTTATGACTCCCCAAGTGTAAGTAACTCATGACGTCATTTTTTCAAATAACTTTCTTGACATTTTTTGACCAGATAGAGACAAATAAATTTACATCTGTTTTTCTGAGACAAAACTGGACTATAAAAATGTTTTATTTGTTTCAAAATTTTAATTTCACAATTTGACCTCATATGACCTGACACACACCTGGGCAGAGGCTGTTGTGGGCCTCACACGCCTGGGCAGAGGCTGTACAGTAATCTTACGCGACTATACATTCGAATCTGATTGGCTGAGCCGCGTTTGACGTTGCGGAGAGTACGCATATAGTTTTGATGAAAATAATAATTTGCGTCCTTCTGTCCTGAATCGGCACGATGTAGGTATGGCTATTTTTGACATTATGAAAAGAAGTTGTATTTGGAAATATAATCAAATTGTGTTTGACAACAACAATCAAAGGTGAACTATTTCCTTTAAAGGGAAAGTTTCACCATTGTTTTGGTTTAAGCTGAGATAGCCATTACCTTGTGCCGTTCTTAAAAAAATATAAAGTAGGTATGTACTTTATCTTAATAATTTCTAAGCAATTTAGTTTCTAATCTGCAAAAGGCATCCAGACTGGTGCAGCCGCTGATTAGCTGACAGCTTCAAAACGACTAGTGTTTCTCGAACCTTGAATGGATCACCTGCTGCTAGTACGATAACAAAAGACTTGTATGCATTCATTTAAGTGCACCAGCATTGTCTACAAAGATTGTGTCTATTCTCTATAGCTTTCTATAGCTCAATAATGACGTCATTGCTCCAAATTTAAAAAGCTGTATTTCTATAAAGTTAAGCGACTTACAAATACCACCATCGTTTTCAGCTGCACTTACTTCATAATTGTACTACAACGGGTGTATATTTGAAAACTTTCAGAAACTTTAATCAGTCCAGCCGTTTCTCAGCTATAGCAGGATAACGTTTTCTGACACCCCTGACGCGGCACATGCTACGCGCCATACTGACCCCTCACGTGAGACGAAACATGTATGAATAACATAATTGATTGAATGGGCCTATCAGATGGCGAAGAACGCTTTTCAATCAGATGCAGGATTTCAAAGATATGAGCTCCTCAAAAGCGTTATGGTCGGTCGGGTCGTTATGGTAGGTCGGGTCAGCCGCTTATATGTGTGGGAAAAATCCCGTATTCAGCGAGAACTCACAAGCACTTCGCGCTTGCTCGTGATCATCGAAAAGACGCCCTAATCGGTTAAGGACGAGCAAGTCCGTAGAAACCCGATAGCAAGGAAATTGGTCTGCTGTCATCTTTACTCTACATTGCCAGAAGTGTGGTCACAAACTACACACCTAATTTAAGCTTAATCGTTCAGCGCATCCGCGGAAGTGGAGGTGCCATGCAGGATTATCTTGTAACGGTGGCGACGCCTATCCCTGCGGTCGTGGCACCACCTACCGCACCCGGCCGCCAGAGGCGGAGGCGACCTGTCACACGACATCCCTGACGCGGCACGTGCCACGCGCCATGCTGACACCTCACGTGACACGAGACATGTCAATAACATAATTGATTGAATGGGTCTATCAGATGGCGAAAACCGCTTGTCAATCGGATGCGGGATCCGAAAGAGATAAGCCTCTGAAAAGCGTTACGGTCGGGTCTGATCAGGTCGGTTCGGCCGCTTTTATGTGAGAAAAATCCCGTATTCAGTGAGGACTCGCTCGTAACAATGTGGTGAACAGAACACATATTAGTCAACGTTTGTGTGTGCAGGAGCTAGTGATTTTCTTGTCGCTTCAGATATTTGTTACGTACTCGTTTGCAGCTGGGTGTGGGACGTGGGCGGGCACATGCCAGAGTCTGCGGCACGCTACACCAGCACGGTATCCGTGTGAAATGGGTCGGAGATATCAGCGACAAGTCTATTATACGTTAATCGTTCTGTCACGATAACGTGCCATCCAGGATCGTCACACGTCATATAGTTGCCACAGAGTGGAATACCGTCACACAGCGGGAAAAGTACCGCCGACTTCGGGATACCTACCTACATCGTCAGACACGGACGACACCGGCTTCCGCTTCAGTGACATCAGCAGTCCCACAACCAGGAACGACCGCATACAACACGGAGTTGCCAGTTAAGGGGAAGGAGAATAGCCTTGATGCCAATAGAATGCCACCACCATTAACACGTGGTGGCATTTTATACACGCCGATCGAAAACACTTAACGTAGCTGAGTCAATCGCAACAGAAAATACGCAGGTGTTGAAACGGAATAGGCAGTCACAAATGGGAAAGTAATGGAATTTCACAGCAGCACCGTTAGCATTGGAAATATCTGATTTCGACGCGGCTGTTGGCACTTGGCAGTGCCGCCACGTACGCCCATCTGCCAGAACGACATCGATTGCGGCGCAGAATGCAAGGAGAGTCTTCCATTTATATATTTATTTATTTATACACATTATGAGATAGCTTCACGAGACACGGCTTGTCTGCACCTCGAGTCATGCAGGCATAAGACTAAAAGCGTAGAGAGTGGAGTCAGCCATTCACGACAGGCACACGATCTCGGAGTGTGTCACAGTATTCATAAGCTCAGTCGTCGTCAACAAACTGACTTCTTAGGAGCCATCTTCGCACCTTACCTTTAAAAAGCGAGTGCTGCATATCGCGCATGGCTGCTGGCAGGCCGTTGAATTTGGTCACGATAGAGTGTGAAAACCTGCGCGTCCCCGACTCAGATCTTATCTGAGGGTCACCGTTGTCGATTTGTATACTTTGGGAGGGGGAGAGGCCCCCAATTATTTCAAATTTTAACATTAGGCCTACGCAGAGGCGTAACTTTTTGAAAATCATCGGGGATGCACTTAGTTTGTATTTTGTCCTGTTCCTGTTATCTGTTATCCTGTTATTTGTACCACATCTCGTCATAGGCGTAATGTTAAATTCCCAAATGATTGGGGTTGTCAACGTCCCTTTGCACTAAAGTTACACCCATGGGCCTATAGCGTTGCATGGTAAGAACGGAATTAGAATCTATCAAGTTAGCATTGCCCCCCCCAATCATTTTCAGAAAATGACGCCCCTGCTGAGGGGTCACAAGCTGGTCCGACTGTCTAGTGGAGTGATGGTGAATGTTGTGTCTGGCGATTAGACAATGGACGAGTGTCTCTGGCTCGGATGTGTACACACATACACCGGATCTTGTTAAGAAGTGTGAGGCCGTGATACAGGAACATGTTCTCAGCTGTGAGCCATTTAAGCTCCCGTAGCACACCACTGATGTGGTCGTTCTTTCTGCGACCAGAAACGACTCTAGCGCCAAAGTTAAGTACTCGCTGAAGGCGACATAGCTGCGGTGTGTTTGTTGATGGCTCCATAGACGGTCACATAGTAACACATCAGGGAAATCACCAGCCCTTCCACAAGTTCGATCACAGTAGGCTGTGGCAGGCAGTGCCGACTGTGGCTGAGGCCACACAGTGTACCAGTACATCACCATACAGGGTCTTACAAACCTGGCGCTCTGTACCCCGATAGAGACCCCAAATACGTGCAGACCCGATCCTCATAAAGCATTTATTTATCAGCAATAATACACACAATTTAAAACAGACGTACGCTTCATCACTAGGGTTCACTAGTTGACACTAGTTGACACTGACTTATTTCCGCATCACCCGTTTCGCGTGGTTCGTTCACAATCGCTCTTGTATAAATACACATGATTGATAAACAGCAGTCGTGCGGTCCGAGTCTTGCCGTGTGTCGGTTGAGTTATGCGGTTTACAGGGCGGTCCTTGGTATCGCCGTGTTTCCGTGGAGATCGGTAGAGATCGGTGGATATCGGTGGATATCGGTAGAGATTAGTAAAGATCGGTAGAGATCGGTAGAGATCGGTGAAGATCGGCGAAGATCGGTAGAGATCGGTGGATATCGGTGGATATCGGTAGATATTAGTAAAGATCGGTAGAGATTCACATAGATCGGTAGAGATCGGTGAAGATCGGTACAGATCGGTAGAGATTGGTAGAGATCGGTGGAGATCGGTAGAGATCGGTGAAGATCGGTAGAGATCGGTAGAGATCGGTGGAGATCGGTAGAGATCGGTGGAGATCGGTAGAGATCGGTGAAGATCGGTAGAGATCGGTAGAAATCGGTGGAGATCGGTGGAGATCGGTGGAGATCGGTGGAGATCGGTGGAGATCGGTGGAGATCGGTGGAGATCGGTAGAGATCGGTAGAGACGGTGGACATCAGATCACATCGCGTCATTTCCGCCAGCCGGTCGACTCGGTTCGTGCCGTGTCCTGTGGGACGCACTGTACGGCCCGACCACAGCCCGGCCGGCAGCCGTGGTGTGACCGATGAGCTGGCGAGCGGCGCCCCACGCCGTCAGGAGAGCAGGCGCTGTGACCGATAACGAACGTCCCACGGCGGAGGCTCAGCGTCGGCTCCGTCAATCAGGATCACCTCGCGCTCTGTCGGGAGACACAGGCAGGCAGCGCGGTCACCCGGCCGAACATAGAACGAGCAACATAGAACGTAAATTGCCGTAAAACATAATATCGATAGAGACAGTTATTCAGGTAACGTAATACGTTAGGTCAGCAATAGCAGTAGCACAAAACAGCGCAGCGTGGGGAGCTAAAATACTACCTTTTTATAAATTTAGTCCGAATGTTTTGTATGGATGGCTTTCCGAGGTCAGGACCTGCGCTAAGCAAAGCTTGTTGCGCTGGTTCTGACCTCACCCCGATCGCGCAATTCCTGTTGGACGGCAGAATTTAGAGACGAAAGTTTTCGTGCCCGACATACCTGGACAGTGGACACGGTCCGCCCCGCTCACTGACGTCACCTGGCCTTGAAAGCGACCGCTGCCAACGGCCGCAGGCCATCACAATCAGGAGCAAATAGCGAGCGCCGAAGCGACTCGAACCAGGGCTGCCACTGCCCACTACCAGGATAGATCAGAAGTCCAGTGCTCTCCCACTGAGCTACAGGGGCGGACAAACGACGACTTTGTTAACTATGACAAACGACGACTATGATGACTATGTTACTTATGACTATGTTAACTAGTTGAAAGTGTGGAATTTGACTAACGTTGTTATATTTTTATTTAGCAAAATAATTTGAAAAAAGCAGATGTGCATGCTGTAATTACAGTGTTTCCTAGCATACTTAATTTTACATTAATAATTACACATTGGACATAAGCACTAAGCAGTAAGCATTTCGATCTTCTACCATGGCACAAGTAGAAATTGGTCACCTTACATCATATTACACATTTGGTACAGTACACAAGGCATGTAAACGAGTGTTCATTTATAAACTGTCAGCTTTTGCCGCGTTGACAAGAGTGGTAGGGACAGGTCAGAAACAACAAAGCAGTATTCACAGCGGCGTTCCAGGTATATATTTATTTCCTTTCCGGTATAATTTCCTTTTGTGATTCGTCTATACAGTGCGTACCCAATATTGATGTTATTTAAGCATTTCCTGTTCTATTCTGTTCTGGATTGCATGCCCATTTTTGGGTGTGTGTCAAAATTTGTCCCTGATCATACGCAGCAAATTTTTACAAGCGAGCGCGAAGCGCGAGCGAGTCCTCATCCGGCAGGGCCGGGACGCTGGTCAGGAGCTAATATCTTTTGAACCCCGCGTGCGATTGACAAGCGGTCTTCGCCATCTGATAGCCCCATGCAATGACATTATGATTATTTACATGTTTTTTCTCATGTGAATGGCGTTCAGCATGGCGGTGACACGTGCCTGCGTCAGGGGTGTCAGAAATTTGTATCATCTTCTCTAGCTAGCTGAGAACGGCTGGACCTATAAAGCTAAAATTTGTGTGAGCGCTGGAGGACACACCATGGTGGCAATGTTGCCAGAGGCGTAGCCAAGGGGGGTCCCTAGGGTCGCCTAGGGCCCCCCTTGGGACATTTGGGGCCGCCTTGACTTGGACAGTAACTTCTTTGTTTGAAGAACGCGCCCGAGCGCTCCCATCAGATCTTGCACAACGCCAATCTTAGACAACCAAGCGCTTCCTCAGATCAGACTACAGCACTCTCATGTCTGCAAAAGGCCCTCTAGACAGGCCCTGGGCCCGCTGAAGCTGGCCGAGGGCCCGCATAAGCTAACCGAGGGCCCGCATAAGCTGACCGAGGCCCCTCAAGCCGGTAGAGGGCCCCCTCAAGCTGGCTGAGGACCTCCTACAGCTGGTAGAGGGGCCCATCAAGCTGGCCAAGGGCCCCCTCGAGCTGGCCAAGGGCCCCCTCGAGCTGGCCAAGGGCCCCTGCAAGCTGACTAAGGGCCCCTCAAGCTAGCCGAGGGCCCCCTCAAGCTGGTCGAGTTCAGTTCAGTTTATTTTGTTTAACAAAAGATACATAAATTACAACAGACAATTACGGATTAGCGCAAAAGCATTAGCAAAAGCAAAAGCAAAAGCATAACAAAAGCAAAAGCATACGGATTAGTCGAGGGCCCTCAAGGTGGCTGAAGGCCCCCTCGAGCTGGCCAAGGGCCCTTTTAAGCTGGCTGAGGGCCCCCTCGAGCTGACCAAGGGCTCTCTCAAGCTGGTCGAGGG